>PVIC010008450.1:33024-48211 GCA_004025085.1 Thryonomys swinderianus
TGCTGAGTTCGAAGCTTGCCTGGGCTACATAGTGAGCTCAGTGCCAGCCTGAACTACAAAGCAAGACCCTTTCTCAAAACAACAACAACAACAAAAGATCCTGCCTTACAAAACAAAACAAAAATCAGGATTAAGGTGTGTTATGCACACCTACCAGGTTCCTACAGGAATGTAAACATTGTGTGCTGCACACATGTACTATAAGAAAAATTCGAAGACTTAAAATAGCTTTAAAATCATAAGATTAAAGGTAAATTGGGCCGGGGATTTAGCTCAGGGGTTGCAGCATTTGCCCTGTAAGCACAAGGTTCTGAGTTCGATTCCCGGTAACCACACACCACAATGCCGGGTGTAGTGGCTCATGCCTGTCATCCCAGTGCTCACTCAGGAGGCAGAGGCAGGAGGATTGCTGAGTTCGAGGCCTGCCTGGGCTCCATAGTGAGCTCAGGGCCAGCCTGGACTACAAATTGAGACCCTGTCTCAAAAACAAATAAAAAAAGTAAATTGCTGGGGCCACACCAGGTCCTCCAGCCTTTGGACCTTTTAGCAAACCGTTCCCCCTTTCCCTCCCAGACTCAGACCCCAAACACTCCAGGAGCCCCCTCCAGGGAGCCATCTGGCAGTGGCATGAGTGGCGCGGCCTCCCCCGTGCTCTGGAGGCCACCTGCGCCACCTCCATTACTGCACAGACAGGCTGGACAGATGCCCAGCAGGAGGGGCAGAGGCCCGAGGTGGTCCCAGATGTGCATTTCACGCTGATTTGTCTTGGGCACCAAGAACAAAGTCTGGGTCCTGAGGAACATACGGGGCTCGCCCTGCGACACCCTTTCATCTCCTACCACCCACCCCTGGTGGGAGGTGGTGGCCAGGACTCTTGGGGCCAGGCGGTTCCCACAGCCTCTGGGCCTCTGCACCCCTCTCATCTCAGCCCCACGTCCCGCTCCTCCGGAGCCTGGCAGAGTCCTCCTGTCCTGGGTTCTCGCCTCAGTGTTTCACTAATAACTGATTCTGTGCCAGGCGTTATTGGTTTATACTTCGATACTAGGGATGAGCCCAAGACCTTTACACTGAGGTACATCCCTGGCCCTTTTTATTTTTTATTTTTGAGGCAGATTACCCAGGCTGGATTTGAACTTGTCATCCTCCTGCCTTATGCTCCCAGAGTGCTGGGATTACAAGTGTGGACTACCATGCCCAACTCTGTTGCATAGATTAATTCATTTCTTTCTTCAGTTGCACTTTGAAGCTTATTGCATGTTATTACTTTTCTCCCCATTTTACAGATGAGAATACCGAGGGTCAGCAGATAGCAGAGGTAGGATTCAAACTCAGGCAGTCCGGTTCCAGAGCCACCCACCTCTCCATGAGCAAGTAGCATTATCCAGCAGGACTTTCTGTGGTGCAAGGAATGATGTACCCTACACTGTCACACGTGCAGAACACCAGCAATGTGAAGTATGGCTAATGTGACTTGAATTGTAATTTTATTTTAATTAAAAAAATTTTTTTGAAAGAGGGTCTTGCTTTGTAGTTCAGGCTGGCCCTGAACTCAGTATGTAGCCCAGGCAAGCCTTGAACTCACAACGATCCTCTTGTCTCTGCCTCCCAAGTGCTGGGGTTACAGGTGTGAGTCACATGCCTGCCAATGGGGTATGTGGTACCAGGGATCGAACTCCAGACCCCGTGCTTGCCAGGCAGACACTGGAACCACTGAGCTAAATCCCTGGGCCTGTATTTGGTTTTTCTTTTTGACAGGGTCTCACTATGTAGTCCTGGCTTGTCTTGAACTCACTATGTATCACAGTCTAGCCTTGAATTTGAGCCAACTCTCCTGCCTCACGCTACTGAGTGGTGGGATTAATTTAAACTCACAGAGCCTCCCCATTGTGGCTCATGGCTACTGGACTGGACAGGGCAGGTCTGCAAAGCTAAATTGGAATGTGGGTGAATCGAGGTGTGGCTGTTCCAAAGCCTCCTTCCTCTAAGGGTCTCAGCATCTTCAAGGAAGAGGTAGTTAAAGACTCTGGCCGTACTCAGCGGACCTGGCTTGAAGCCCCACCTCACGTCTCAAAAGAGGAGCCCCAGGCGCCTGTTTCTTCTTGTTACCACGGGGATAAAACAGGAACTGCTAATTATTCCATACCTATTTACTGAGTACCTGTCATGTCCTGGGGCCCGGGGTCACAGCAGCAAACAGCACAGCACAGACCTGTGGTCAAGTGGATTGGAGGTGGGATAGAAGCCTTGGCCAGACATCCCCTCTTTCCAAGTTCACCTTCTTTCCAAAAAATGCTGAAAGGCCAGGGTTTTAGCTTAAGTGGTACCGGGCCTACCTTGAAAGCACAAGGCCCTGAGTTTGATTCTTAATTAAAAAAAAAAAAAATATATATATATATATATATATATATATATATATATATGCTGAAAGACTAATCTGCCTAGCAATTTATGATGTCATAGTGTGCTCTGGGTTCTCATTAGTTGATGGACTGGTATAAAACAGGGCAGCTAATTCTTCCAAATAATAATAGAACCCCTGATTTATCTGGATTATGGATTGAAGGCTATACTCCTACCCTGTCTTGTAGCCAGATGTGGGCATATGACCACATTCTGACAGTCTCACTTCAGAAAGAATACTTGGCAGCTTTGGGAGAAAATAAACATCCTTGTAAGTCACCTATAGAGGCCTTTGTCTTTTTTTTGGCCTACATTTCTACTGAACAGATACAGATGCCACGGCTGGAGCATTGGCTACCACCATTTCGGACCATGAAGACAAATACTGTTCCAAGGATTACAGACAGGAAAACTGAAAAGTTCCTGAACTAGCTACAAGTGTGTGTGTGTGTGTGTGTGTGTGTGTGTGTGTGTGTGTGTGTGTTACTGAGGACTGAACCCAGGGCCTTCACGGTGAACTACATCTCCAGCCCTTTTTTATTTTTATTTTTTGAGTTAGAGTCTTGCTAAATCACCAAGTTGCTTTGGCTAGGCTCGTATTTGTGATCCTCCTGCCTCAGCCTCCCTGGGATTACAGATGTGCATTCCCAAACCAAACCAGCTTTCTTTTTTTCAAGATACATCCCTTTTATCTTATTTAAACCACTGTTATTCGTGGGAATTACCATGAACACTAATGACAAATCAAATGAGGCACTACCTCCGATTTGGTTGAGCTACAAATTAGATTGCTCATTGATTTACTTTTTTAATGACTATCACTGAGTATCTACTATGAGTCAGGCACCTTTCTACGTTCAAGGGATGTCCAAAACAAAATCCCTGCCCCCACGCACTCATGTTCCAGGAGACCAAAAAAATAGCGAAAACATCAACAGCAACAGTTAAGAAAACAAATAAAGGGTTGGAGATGTAGTTCAGCGCAAAGATCCCGTGTCTAATCTCCAGTACTGCAAAAGCAAGCAGAAAATCCTTCCCACCTGCGTTCAGAAACAGAGAGGAGGCAGGGGAATTTCAAGTGTGAAAAGGACTCACCCTCCCATTGTAGGAAGAGGCGTGGCAAGTAGCCAGGAGCTGGAAGGAAACAGACTGTGCCCTAGAGGATCCGGGAGGAACATAGTCTTGTTAACACCTGATTTTAGCTCCACCTGGATTTAGAAATCCTGGTGGGACTTCTGATCTGCAGGACTGCAAGCTGCTAAATTTGTTGTCTCAGCTGCTGAATTTATGATCATTTGTTATGACAGCAGTAGGAAGTAAACCTTACAGCTCTTCCCATCTAGGAATGAAGAACCCCCAGCCCTCCCTGCGGCACTCTGGAGTCACGTGACCAGATCCTGCCCAATGAGCTGGGAGTGGAAGAGAGTCATTCCTGGGCCGGCACGTTTATTGTCTGTATGGGACCACTCAGTACTTCCTCTCTTTCCCTGCCAGTGATGGAGGGCACAACGGGTAGCTGTTAATGTTACAAATGGTGTTGATTTCTCAGTTTGGGTCCTTGAGCGACCGTGGAAAACCACCCCTGGTCAGCAGTTTTCATTGTGTGAAGCCACCAGAACAAGCCTAACATAACTAATGGAAGGCCTCAACTAGGCATGGGGGCCAGCTTGCTGTTCTGTGAGGGAGTGTGTCCCAGGAGGCGAGAAAAACAAGTGCAAGGGCTCTGGGGTCAAGTGTGCTGGCTTTCTGAAGGCACAGGAAGGTGCCCAGTGTAGCTGAAGTGGCACGTATGAAGAAGAGTTGTAGAAGGTGAGGGTAGGTCATGGGAGGCCTTGGGAATCTCCTGAATACTGCCTCTGAGATGTCCCCATCCTGGGCCCAGCCAAGACAAAATCCCCCTGATAAAGGATTTAATTGGTGCCTTGAGAGTCAAATGGCTGCCACTTTAGGGCTGTTTTCTGCCTTTTTCAGTGACACCAATAGCATAAGCAGGTTTGCTGGCGAGCACATTTCCCTCTCCCTAGACTCTGATATCGCAGCCTAGCCTGATGTCCTATTGGCTGACAGCCTGCTTTTCTCTCAGGGAAGGGTTGATTTCCGGGTCCAAATGGGTCTCAAAATCACTTCCTTTAAGATCCTCAAAGGCCCTCCTCACAGTGACTCTACAGAGAACATCGCCCAAAGTTGTGGTTGGTTGTGAGTGCAGGGGTAGAGGTCAAGAGTGGCAAAGGGGTAAACCAGGACAACCTGCCCCTCCATATGACCCATTTGGTGGAAATTTTCACTTCTGCTCAGCATCAGGCGGTGCCATAGCATTCTATGGCTCCCAATGGGCTACACTCTCAGTGTCTCGATTATACTTCCAAGGCCAAATGAATCTACCAGAACCTTCTTCAGCTGTCATTCAAAGTCCTTTTATTCCTTTCCCAGAGACTATCCAAAAGCCCTTCAGAAATAGAATGTTTTTTCATTTGGAACTTTCTGGAAATCCGGAGCTGCTCTTTTTCTTCATCAACTTTCCGCCTTTTCTAGCCATGGCCCACCCACTGCCTCCGGGTTGATCATGTGACACAAGTCTGTCTGGCAACCAGTGACGCCATAGGAGATCTTGTACCGGATTGGTCATTTTCAGGGCACTCCAGGTAGATTTGTTCAAGGCCTTCTTCATTTTCATCTAGAGATTTTCTAAACATGAACCAAGAGACAGTAGACAAAATTCCCCAATATCTAACTTTATTACGACCAAGAACAACTTGGGTCACAGGCCAAAGAGGCACTGCGAGACTCCAAAGGTCCCATGTATACTTTGTCACCTGTTATAAAATACTCTCCACGGCGCAAGGCCGGCGCATGCGGAGTGAGACCAGCAGCGTGGCGGCTTCTGATTGGCTCCTTAAGGCTGGAGGCGAGGTGGGGGGGGCCAGCGCCCCCTGTGGGTTCAGTTTCTTCAGTGGCTGCTGAGGTGGCTCCTGTCATGGTCAGTGTCTAGCTTGGGGCTTGGTGTGGAGGGCTTCAGGCCGCGGCAGCCTCCAGTGCGCTCCGCCTGCTGCAGCCTCCGCAGTGGCCGGGCCCAGCGTGGCCTCCAGGGCAGTGCGAGGCCATGGCGGTCGAGGACGAGGCGCGCGGGGTCCGGGGAACTGGCCACACTGCCCAGCAGCAGGTAGTCGGTTGCAGGGCGCAGGTGCAGGCAGCCGCAAGCCAGGTCCGCGCGGGGCACCCAGGCGTCCTGATCGCCGCGGCGCACTGGCCGGGCCCGCTGCTTGTACACGGCCAGCACGCGCACGACCAGCCGGCGCCAGGCGGGCCCCGCGGCCTCTGATGCCAGCACCTGGGCACGCAGAACTGTGGGGAGGGCGGGTCAGGTGGGGTGGGGCCCGGGTCACCCCCATCCCGCCGGTCAGTCTGGGCAGCAAGGTGTGGTTAGGGACATTGAACCTCTCAGACAGTCCGGCCTGGGTCGCAAGGGCTGCGGGGAGCCAGGGGATCCAGGGGGAAGGGTGTATGGCGTGTGAGGCGCAGCTCTGGAATTGAATTTGGAAGATGAGGCTGTGTCTCGAACAGAGGAGAGGAGGCCAGACTGGAGAGGAGCCCAGGAGCCTGGCATATGTTAGCTAGGGATTTGGGAGTCACACTGGGAGCCGTAGAGAGAGGAATTGTGTTAAAGATGGGAGGTGGCTGGGCCGGAGATTTAGCTCAGTAGTTCCAGCGCCTGCCTCACAAGTGCAAGGTACTGAGTTCGATCCCGGATAACTACATACAATGCTGGGTGTGGTGACTCACGCCCACCAGCAATCAATACCACATACCACAGTGCCGGGCGTGGTGGCTCACGCCTGTAATCCCAGCACCGGAGGCAGAGCCAGGAGGATTGCTGAGTTCAAGGCTTGCCTGGGCTACATAGTGAGCTCTGGGCCAGCCTGAACTACAAAGCGAGCTGTCTTAAAAAAAAAAAAAAAAAAAAAAGATGGGAGGTGGCACATGGGTGAGCCTGGGGACAAAGTGGAAAAGACAAACCCGGGCTCTTTAACGTAGCAAGGTCAGAAGCTATCCGGAAAGAGCCTTGGGAGAAGAGAATATTGCCAGGGGAAGGGCTCTGGGATGAGTTTGGGAGGCTGGCAGAGTGTGGGCTGTCCCAGGAACTGAAGGGTGAGGTCACACTAGTGATGTGGAAGAGATGCTTCTGTTGTTGTTGTCGTTGTTTTTAGTTTTTTGAGATAGGGTCTCACTTTGTAGCTCAGGCTGGCCCTGAACTCACCATATAGCCCAGGCTGGCCTCAAACATGCAGCAACCCTGTGGCCTCTGCCTCCCAAGTGCTGGGATTAGGGACACATGTGCTTTCGGAGGGGTAGGTCACAGCCTTGCGGGTTGGGTCTGGCTAGCAGGCTGTTTCTGTGAGTAGGGGATCCTTACAGGGAGTGGGGAGAAAAAGCTCCACCTCTGAAGGCCTGGAAAACTAGTGGCCAGATGATGACCCTGAGCAGGGAGATGACTGAGGTCCTGTACAGTGGGTGCTGATCTGGATTCGTGGGCTGTGCTGAATTCCTGAGCAAGAGACTGAGTCAGGTTAAAGACTGTGGATTAGAGACCTCGGGGTCGAGTGTGGGAAGTAGGACAAAGTCTTACATACTTAGCTACCCTGAGGGGGCATAGAAAGGGCCTCAGATAGGACAGACCCTTCCGTTAATCACTTCCGTCTTGTCCTTCCACCCTTAGAAGTATAAGACTGAAGGACCTGTCAGAGCTCTGAAGCTCAACAGCATGGGGGAAGAGGAGGTGCAAGAAGGTGTGAACACTCCTCCCCACCCTCCCTTGTGTGGCCCCTGGCCTATCAGACCCTGGATCCCTTTAGAATCCAACACCCTTTCCATTAGATGAGAAATTGGAGGCTGGTTCTGAAGTTATCACCAAATCATCTGGGCAGCCTCGGGCCTTTTCTCCTTGGCACTCACCGTAATCCTGCTGGCAGTACCTCTGCAGGCTCATGTGGACCCTGGTGTCCGAGACGTTGCAGTAGTTTTGACACTGAGGGTCTGGGGAGTGTGGGGCTGTCTGCAGTGTGCTCCAGAGGCCTGGACCACAGTGCACTGCCCACCCATGCCCCCAGCGCAGTGGGAAGGACAGCTTTGATGTCCCTCCGGGGTGGACACCTCAGAGCCCGCACAGCCCACCCCCGACCGCTCTTTGTGCTCAGGGATCTCACTGCCTGTCTTACCAGAGCTGGAAGCACCAGGAGTTGTGGCAGGGGGGGTAGTGGCCTCTGGAATTCCTGAGCCCAAAGGAGAAACTTTTATTTCACCTCTTAGTCGTCCTCCCCTAGGAATCCAGATTCCCAAGGGTGCAAGTGTCATTTGCCCTCTTCTCCTAGGACCCAGGAGTCTGGGCCCTCCTTATTCCTTCTCCAACCCCATTTGTCCCAAGACTGAGGCTCCTGGGATTTCAATCCTTGGCTTCTCTGAGGACTGAGTCCTGCCTCCACCCTCCGTCTCCCATCTCCCCAGCCACACCTCACTTGTCTACTGAGATCTGGGTGGTCTCCTGCCCACTCACTCAGGACTTGTGGTCCTGCCCCTCAGAACTCACGCTGGCAGGGCATCCTGGGTGAGCGGCTCTGCTGGTAGCCCAACCCACAGCGATTGCATGTCAGGCCTGTGACTCCTAACTTGCAGGAACACTGCCCACTGGTCTGGTTGCAGGTGCCTCCTATTGCCCCAACAGGGTGGCACTGGCAGGCTATGCAGGGAAAGGAGTGGGGTTGTGGAGTGTCAGGACCCCAAATGCTTCCTGCTAAGCTTGCATCACTATCCTCCCCCACCAGGCCTGGCCTCTTCTCATAGACCCAGGGGTCCAGACCCAGCCCCCTCCCTCAGACCTGGGCTTCCCATCCCTGCATCCTTTCTCCCTCACGTGACTTGAGATCATACTCACCCCTGCAAGCCTTGCGGCTAGTGATTGGCTGGCTGGGGTCCCTCCAGAACCCAGGCTGGCAGTAGTGACAGTGCCGTCCTGTGGTGTGGTGGCGGCACCGCTCACACACACCCCCACTTCGGCCCCCTGACAGCCTGAACAGCTCAGAGTTGAAGCGGCAGCGGCGGGCATGCTGATTGCAGGAGCAGGCTAGGAGCAAGATGGAGCTGGGTGGGTAGGGCCACCCAGTTCCCGGTCCCCAACTTTCTCCTTACTCAGTGCCCCAGGGAGGGAAGGAAAATGAGGGTATGATATAAAAGCCTGGGGCTCCCTTGGTAAACCTGGAGGTGGTCAGAAGCCGGCTTTGAACCCAGGCTCCTATGCTGTTAGCAGCCACCTGGCCCACCCCAGCCAGCTGGAGGATGTTGCCTTTTCCAGGAGTGTCACAGGGTTTTCTAAAGTTGTGGCTCACAAGTTTTAGTCCTTGTCATGGACACCAGGGGAGTGTTTTAAAAACTACATAGATTCTGGGTGCGCACTCTCGAGTTCACTGGGCCCGGGACTGGCATTTCTAGTGAATATCCCAGAGCTAGTGTCAGGGTATCTGGGTCACTCTTGGGAGACCTGAATTTGAGGGACTTTTCACTCAGAAACATTTAGAGCCCTGCACTCGTAGTCCCCAGAGGCCTGGCAGTCAAGAGGTGATCAGGGAGAAGGGCCGTCCTCTGGGCCTCAGTCTCCCTGCCCAGTGAGGTTCACCAGCCCAGGCTCCAGGGCTTGGTGGGTGTTAGAGGAGGCAGGTACAGGTTTCCGGGAGGCACAGTCAGGGTTTGGATCCTTTCTGATCCAAACCTCAGGGGAGATGTCCCTATGGAGGAGCCTGTCTGGCCTCCTCCACCAGACCCCTGTCCACAGCCCTGGTGGGCTCTCCCACTCACACGTGGAGGCTGGTGCCCTGCTCAGGCCTCAGAGAGACAACCTTCCTGACACTTGGGCCCAGGATGTGGCCTATAGCACCCCTGGGACATATGAGTCTACATTCTCTCTTCCAGGTGGTGAATGAGGCCCTCTGAGTGGAGGCCCTGGTCTGGGGCAGGGGAGCGGGAACGGAGGGGAGCTGAGGCTCCAGGATGGCCTGTGTGACACCTGTTCATGACACCGTATGCAGGAAGCGTGTGTGCATGTGTGCACATGTGTGTGCGTGTGCTGGGGGAGCAGGGTGGGAGTCGCTTCCACACATGAGGAGGCCCAGGCCCTGGAGCAGCAGCAGGGAGAGGGTGTGCACAGGGCCCAGTGGTGCGTCAGGACTGTGGACGGGTGATCTCAGGACTGCTCTTGCTGGCCACGAGGCCTCATCTTTCCCCTGGGACCACAGCATACCAGGTGCCCGCTTTCTCCTGCCAGGTCAGGAGTCTCTGGCCCAGGGTTTCAGTGCACCCCAAGGCAGTGCACTGGGCGGGACGCAGGGTGTGGTCGCTTGCCTCAGGTCACACAGCCACAGAGTGGCTGGGACTGAGCCCAGGCAGCCTGGCCAGCTGGCTGCTGAGGCTTCACTTCTCCCTAGAGTACCTAGTGCACAGCACCCAAAAGGAACTTGGCAGGCAGCTTCTGAGGCCCAAGAGGGCCCCCCTACCAGGGTCCTGGCCATGGCAGACCCGGCAGCTATCTTGTGCAGGGGACTCTTGACCTCTGGGCTCAGTCTCCTGATCTGGGAACGGACTGCCTGTGGTGGGTGCCCGATAACTGCACTCCTGTACCTCCTCCCCGCACTGGTTTGGGGCGATGGGAAATGCCAGCTGCTGTTCCCCCCAGGCCTGCACCCTCAGAGTCATCACTGGCCCATGAGTGTGGCTGAGACTAGAGTCCCAGCCCAAGGGCAGGCAGAGGGGGCCCAGGGCCCAGGACGGTGGGGGAGCAGCTGCGGGGAGGGAAGAGGGCACCCTGCACCGTGGGCACAAGGAACTAGCTGCTGGGGAGCCTGGGGCCCAGGACTCACGCAGACAAGGATGGGGGTGCCGGGGCGTGGCAGGTCGCCAGGGCCGGTCGCGGTGGGACGGGCGGCAGCTCTCACACCCTGGGCCAGTAGTGTGGTGGCGGCAGCGGCATCGGGGTGGCTGGGCACGGGCCACGCAGCGGGCGGCATGGCCATGACATTGGCAGCGGCCTCTCACCCCAGCTGCTGCCAGCCCTACCCGGCCCCCAAACTCCACCCGGAGGTGGCGTGCCACCACCTTGGCCTTAGGGCCTGGTGGGGAGCGGAAGGTCACCCTCTCAGGGCCCCCCAAGGCCCTGGGCCAGGCGGCTCTGCGCCACAAAGGCCGCCAAGGACCCCCTGCAGCCCAGGCAGCAGACAGGACGAGCGCCGGGGGCCCTGGGCTGCAGAAGCGCAGGCTGACGGCCGTCAGCAGGAAGGGGCCGTCCAGGTCCAGGGTCAGGCTGCCATTGCAGGTGGCCCCGGACCCGGGTCCCACCTTCGGGGAGGGTCCACAGGCCTGAGGGCAGGAGGCTGCCATGCCACCTGCCAGGCGGGTCACTGGTGGGAGGCAGAAGCGGGGACGGCCCCCAGGGTCATAGCATGGATCCGAGGTGGCCTGGCCCAGGAGGAACAAGAGGGCAAAGGCCACAGACATGGTCACGCCGGCGCCAGCACCTGCAGAGGAGAGGTGGCCAGTGGGACCTCAGCTGGTAGCCGGCAGCCTCTGTCCTGATCCCCGAGACCACTGCGGAACCCCAGCGTTCCACTCAGCCCGGCTGAGCCCCCTCCCACATGCTTAGAAGCGAGGAAAATAGTTCCATCTGGGGAGAGTTACTGTTTACATAACCCAAAGGGGAAGGAACGCAAGCAAAATTGAGAATTTTGCCTGAACTAATCCGTAGCTTAACACCCCAGAGTGATCCATCAGTGTCGAGGGGACAGGGCCCCTGGGGAGGGAGGGGCAGGTGAGAGCGACAGCAAAGGCTACCAGATGTGGAAGCCTAGAGAGGGAGAGGGAGACCCAGGGAGAGCTGGGCAGGGCAGAGCGGCTGCAAATGACAAAGACTCAGTGACAGAGAAACAGAGCAGAGGCAGAGACCACAGACGGGAGCGGGGCACACAGGCTGAGGGCAGGGCCTGGCACACAGCAGGACTGGGCACAGGGACAGGCATGGGAACCCAGGAGGTGGGACAGCGGGGCTGAGTGTGCACAGCTCGTGAGCACAGGGGAGACCCCAGCGCTGAAGGAGGCATGTGGCCTGCAGGCCCCACAGAGCCTAAGGGGCAGGGACAGCAGAGAGCCCTGGTGTAGAAGGGTCTGGCTGGCCTGCTCAGCGGGACATCAGAAGCAGGAGGCCATGGCTGGGCCCACGGGGACTGGCGAGGGGCCTTTCCCACGTGAGGCCCTAACCTTGTTCTCCACACCCCTGGCACGGAGCGGATTATCACCAAACCGTCCTGGCCTCCCAGCTTCTCTGCCACCCAGCCCAGCCCTCGGCCCATCCTTAACTCCTTCCTGGCCAGGCAGAAAGTCAGAGCAGGGAGCTGAGAAAGGCCTGGGTTTCCTGCAGAGGCTGAGGTTCGGGACCCTGTGGTGAGACTCCCTAGGACTTTCGGAGCGTCTCAGATCCACCTGCCACCCTCGGCCTTGGGGCTTGGGGGTCAGAGTCCCCACCTGGATTTTCCGTCCGTCCTCAAGGTCCCAAGAAGATGGGGGGCAGATGCCAGAGGTGGGGTGATGAAGGAGAGGCAGACAGGTAGGAGAGTGGCACAGGCCAGGTGCCAGGTGCCAGGGTGGCCAAGGGGCCAGCAGTCCTGATCACCACAGGTGGTGGCAAGGACTCTGCCTGTCCCGTCCCCTGGGAGGCCTGCAGTGCCCCAAGGAGCCCATCAGGACTGGGGATCTCAGCGCCTTTCTGTGGCCCTCCCTGGGCCCTGGCTACAGATCTGCCCCCAGGCTGGCATCCTGGGCACCCGGGTGGGCTACACAGCCCCTGTGCCCTGCTAATGTTGCCAAGGGCAGACCGTCTGCCCTGCCCCAGGAGACACGGTGCCCTGCGATGCTGTGGCGCCATTTTGTGCTCACTCCATAGTAAGCAGGCATTTGCCACTCCACAGCCACAACAACCCTGCTGGGAGCCGGGCTCCCACGGAAGTGGGCTCTAGCTGGGCTGTTCAGGGGTCCCACTCCTCATGCCCTTAGAACCTTGAGGACCCTGGCCTTGAGTCCCCCAGAATTCCTGGGGTGCTGAGAAACAGAGAATCCAGCCATTGGCCCTCAGCGTCCACCCCACCTTTTAGGTACTGGGCTGCATGGCACCAGCAGACCCACTGTTGGGCCCTGGCCTGGGCATCCAGGCCCTTCCCAGCTCCTAATACATGCTCCCACCTGAGCCCAGGGTCGCAGGTGTCGCCAACCTGTACCAGAGTCCGCTGTCGGTGCCCATGCGCTCCTCCCGCAGGGCTGTCGGTTGTGGGCTCCCGGACGGAGGGAGGGAGGGAGGGAAGGAGGGAAGGAGGGACCAGTAGCTGTTCTCAGGCCCAGGCTGCAGAGGTTCTGGGCGGGAGCTCAAGCAGAGCCCACAGAATCCAACACCACCACCACCCCCTGCCCCAGTCCCCTCACCAAAGGCCGTCACGCTGTCTCCGCAGGGACCCCTGCCAGCCCGTGGGATGGGAGTGCTGTTGGCCTCAGCAAGTCCGCAGCCAGGCAGCTTCCAGCGGGCTGGCCCAGGAGGCTCAGGCAGGTAGGAGGCTGGGTGCCAGCAGGCCTGGGTCTGGGGTCTCCACTCCACCCTTTCTTGGCCCAGCCCCACCGACTCCCAAGGGCGCGGCCTCCCCTGCCACGTGGTGGCTCCATCTGGCCTGACCTGAGGAGCAGCTCGCTGCCATGGGACCATGCAGAGGGTGGGGGCGGGGGTGGCCTGCCTCAGGCTCACTGCGGGGGGCCCTGCCCAGCACACCCGCTGCGGGTTAACTGAGCATTAAGGTCAGTTGCTCTCAAGCCCTAAAGGTCTGTGTTGGTGGAAGAAGCAGACCTGCGGCTGGAAACCCAGAGGCCTTGGCACAAAGCCGGTGGGAGGGGCGGCGGGCGGTGAGAGCCCTGGGCCTCAGGGAGGGAGGGAGGACCCTGGAGGCCACTCTGAGGCAGTGTCTGCTTAACTGGGTGCTTTCTTCTTGATATCCAAATGTATTTCTTAGCCAAATAGTTTTGACTAGAAAAATAAAGCTTTTGTGGCTTCCCTTAAGAAGATCCAGGGTACCCGGAGGCCAGAACTGGTGGTCATTTGTTCTGGGTGCCACAGTGCTGTCTGTGCCCACAGGGTGTGATCCTGGCTCTGGGTGACCCTCAGATCCAGCACAAACAAGGACAGGGACTGTGAGGAGGAGTTGGCTGTGGGGCTGGGGGCCGAGAGACCCATGTCAGAGGGGCACCGGACAGGGGTGCTGAGTGGCCAGATGACTTGCAGGGTTCACAGTGCCAATAAATCACCAAGTCCTGACCGAGCTCTTCCTGCCTGTGAGTACCCTGTGCTACAGAGACCCAGAAATAGGACCCCAGCCCTGGGCCTTGCCAGTCTTTCTTCCAGAGAAGGGAGTCTCTAAAAAGTTTGCTTTTCCTCGTCCTGTTTGTTTGTGGGGTTTTTGTGTTTTTATTTTGTTGTATGTATGTATGTATGTATTTATTTATTTATTTATTTGAGGCAGGGTCTCGCTTTGTAGTTCAGGCTGGCCCTGAGCTCACTATGTAGCCCAGGCAAGCCACGAACTCAGCAATCCTCCTGTCTCTGCCTCCCGAGTGCTGGGATTACAGGCGTGAGCCACCACGCCCGGCTATTTTTTTTTTTGAGACAAGGTTTGGCTATGCAGTTGAAGCTGGCCCCGCCCAGGTTGACCTCTGATTTATGGTGAACCTCCTGCCTCAGCCTCAGCCTCAGGGGTGCTGGCTCCACTGTGTTCTTGACTCCCTGAGCAGCCCAGCAGTTTGCATTCCTGCAGCCATCCCTGGGGGAGGTGGGGGGACCAGGACCTGTCCCCAGCTGGTGTGGGGGGCTCCACCTTCAGGCTCCAGAGGAGCTCGCAGGGCCTTCTGGGATCCCCAGCTCCCATGGAGGACAGAGGCCTTGCAGACAGGCCAGGGAGTATCTGAGCCGCCTCTTGGGGATGGCTCTCCTTGGGCCACACGCAGAGCAACATAACTGTGTGATGTAAGCAAGTTGCTTAACCTCTCTGTGCCTGGTTTTGCTTCACTTCTTTTTTTCTTTTTTGTTTTTTAAGACAGGGTCTCGTTTTGTAGTTCAGGCTGGCCCTCAGCTCACTATGTAGCCCAGGCAAGCCTGGAACTCAGCAGTCCTCCAGCCTGTCTCCTGAGTGCTGGATTACAGGCGTAAGCCACCACGCCTGGTGCTGTGGTATGTGAGTCTCCACGTCCAGCACTGTATGTGGTTACGGGGGATCAAACTTAGGACCTTGGGCTTGTGAGGCGGGTGCCGGAACCACTGAGCTAAATCTCTGGACCTTTGCTTCACTTCTTAAAAGGGCATTAAAATGTCCCCTCCCTCTTGGGATGCTGCACTCTTTGAGCCTCGTGTGTCTCCTAACCTCTTGCATTAGGGGCAAAGCCCACAGCACACTGCCCAGCACAGGGTCTGGGCCGAATCCTTCATCAGACTTATTACTGTTTCTTCAGCAAAGCCCCTGTTCACACTTGTGGGGAGCAGACCCTGCTGGAGGAGACTTTTCAGGCCTGGAGATCTGCACTGGGTGCTGCACCAACTAGCAGTTGCGAGATCTGCACTATGCCAAACAGTGCTGCCCAGCTCCCAAGATGATCTGCGACCTCTGGATCGCTGCATTGGGATGCCTGACTGGGAAGGTAAATGACCTCTGACTTGGACCCCTGACCT
>PVIC010008451.1:0-31957 GCA_004025085.1 Thryonomys swinderianus
TTTCATGGTGTGTGTGTGTGTGTGTGTGTGTGTGTGTGTGTGTGTGTGTGTGTGTGTGTGTGTGTGTGTGTGTGTGTGTGTGTATCTTACTAATAGTTCTGTTAAATTCTTCACTAAATGTAGCTGGTGTCTGACTGCTGCCCTGTGGCATTATTGCTCCATTTCAAATGGATAAGAATTTGGAGGACATATTGCCAGAGAGAAAGCAAAACCCTGGTGATCAGCAAGTTGTAAAGGGATTACAAAAAGCAGTCTCTAAGGTCCGGAATGATCAGGGGTCACTCTCAGAAAATAACTGTGGAAGACGGGAATAGCACAGTAACACTTGTAATGCTCCTCAAGGTGAACCTAGTCTTATTAAGTGATGCCAGCCTTCGTAAGCCACAGAAACCTTTGGACAACAGCCGTAACAGACATGTTGGCGCCAGTGTCCAACAGCCCTGAAACTATTTTCCTTTACTTTGAATATAAGCCTCCTTCCCTTAGCTATCGTAAACAATAAGTTACTTTGAGATACTACCAGAATCTTCTTTTTTTTTCTCTTGCTTTCTGTACTGCATTGAAGGGACTTTTGCCATAGGCAGAAGTATCGATTAAGCAATGTAATCACCTGGTTCAAAAGCCCAAATATGCATAAAATGAGTCGCGACCTGTTTTTTTTTCCCCCTTTATAATCAGAATCCACCAACCCACCTAAACCTTGCAGGTTGAAAGTACGTTTCCCCGTAATCAATCCAACTGTCCCTTCAGGCTGAGGTTCCCATATCCCAGTGGGAATTTCTTCCCCAATCAGTGTCACTCTCGGGGCTGCAGGAGATCCGGTTCTGTGCTTCCTGGTGTTCTGAGAGTGAAGGCAGTGACGTTCTCCTGGGAGGCCAAGGTTGATTGCTGTTCATTATCTGCACTGGAGAGGGCTATGTTGTTTGAGGGGCCCAAGGCTGGGGCTGATTCCCGTTTACCGTGATCAGAAGTGCCATTCTGATGAAATTTAGGGGGACAGTGTTTCCCCCAGTGATTTCCCAACGTACGTTTGAGGCAAAGATCAGAGAATGGATTGGTATCCTCTCCCTGTAGAAGTTAAGACCAGAGATCCTGAGTTAGCTGAATTGGTACATTGCTTGTGACTGTGCCCTATTTTTTCTACAGTTAAAACATTTAAAATTGGCGCTTTTGTTCCCTTTGTAAGACTTAACATAGCTTGGGCTAACACTAAGCTCCTATGAGATTCTGTACCTACATCTTGGCAAACCTTTAAACAATTCTCAAGAATTTCTGTGCCTGTGACTGCCACAAGGTTCTATTTGCAACTTGGTTTGCATACTCATAAGCCAGTTTCAATACTATGATCTCAACTGTCTTGTGCAAAAGGGATCTGTCTATGGAGTGCTTTCTGAAATTTAGAGGACAATTGAGCAGAAAGCTCCTGAGAGCCCTATAAAGTACAGAAAAAGGATTGAACTCTGTTGTAAACACCTCCACCTAATTTGGGGGAAAATCATTTCACAGTTAAATTACGATGAGGCCTAGTTTTCCTTTCTAGAGGCCAACTACAACATTTCAAAACACAGCTTCAGGATTGACTTCAGTCACAGCTAACACTTCAGTGATCTGATGATGCTATGGTGCTCCAGGGTAGGACTACACCAGATGGTAGGATTATCATCACCACAGTCTGAGTAGCGTTACATCTGTTACTAGCAATGTACTGAATAAAATTGTGCCAAACTTAGGATCTTATGTCTCTTCTGCCCAGAGAAGCATTGATCAGACCCAAAGCTCAGCTTGTCTAAGACTGTGACTGTCTAAATCTAATTATTCTGTCTGTCTATATTAATTAACTCACCTTGTGCTGTCATGGTTCACAGGAGACTAGGACTTGCTGCAGCAGTTTTAGGAATGTTCCCTTTTCCTCTTTTCCACTTGGTGGTTCGCGTAGATGTGAGTCAGATTCACAGCTGAACTCCCAGTGCACAGATCTCCCAAGAAGCTTCCAGATGCAGAGCACGACAAACAGTGGTGGTGAACGTGTGTTTCTGTAGGCAACTTTCGATTTTTGCTGGGTTGAAAATATTTGTCAGTCTCTGCCATCAGATCACTTTAATTTTGTCCAGTTGCTTAAGTCACTGTTAAAGCAAGCCATGCATCTGGTATGGGGGAAAAAAAAAACTATGAAAATATTGCTAAAAGATATAGAAAGGTTTGCTCTATCTTTATCCAAGGCCAAAACAATTATTGTACAATCATGAGAAACTATGGGAAACATTCTCCATGAGGACAAATTTCTTTTCATTCAACAGTACCTACTTGGGCTTTAATTCACTCTGTTTTTAAAACTTTTTTTTTTTTTTTTTTGAGACAACGTCTCACTTTGTAGTTCAGGCTGGCCCTGAACTCACTATGTAGCCCAAGCAAGCTTCGAACTCAGCAATCCTCCTGCCTCTGCCTCCTGAGTGCTGGGATGACAGGCGTGAGCCACCACGCCCAGCACTGTGGTATGTGGTACTGATTGCTGGTGGGCGTGAGTCACCACGCCCAGCATTGTATGTGGTTACCAGGGATCAAACTCAGGACCTTGAGTTTGCGAGGCAGGCGCCGGAACCAAGAGCTAAATCTCTGGCCCAGTCATCCAATTCTTTGAGTCAATTTTAGTATTGTTTTCATCTGCGTTCCCCAGAGACAATCTTCAGAAGTGATCATTTATAGATTTTTTTAAAAATTCAATTACGGGTACACTTTAAGAATATATTATGATGACATTCCTCATTGACAATCTGGACCTGTACATGAGGTATCTTGATTCTTGTTTTTTCCCAGTCTCCTGCTTCTCTACAACCCCCAATACCCTAATGTACATAAGCCTTGTTTCTATTTTTTCTGTCTACAATAAAATTATGTTTCTCTTCTTTCCTTATAGATTTAAAAGACTGTGTTTTCAACATTCATTTGTGGCTGACTGATCGAACTTCATTTACCTTTGATTGGATTACTCCTAAAATAAGAATAGAAAATTTTCAATTGTGCGTTTTGTATGAGATATTACAGGGAGGTTCTAATCTTAATTCCCTGTGAAAATTAACTTCAGAGGCATAAAGGGGTTAGAATTAATATTACAAAGCACACACACAAATACACACACACATGTTTTTTTGTACATTGTAAGTACACATTATCTTCACATACACTCTTGATAATTTGTACCTGTGCATGGTGCATCTCGATTCTTATTTTTTCCTGTTTCTTTCCTCTCTTTAGCACCCCTACCCTTCTGCATGTACATAAGTTTTGTTTTCATTTTTTGCCCTTTTTACCATCAAATTTTCCTTTTCCTTTCTTTGCTCTTGCTTGCTTATCCATCTCCAGTTCCCTTTCCTCTCGGAAGACTTTCTTCTTATTTCACAATACTTATTATACATTTTGGCCCTCATTCACACCTTCAGTTTCTTACACTGGAGAAATTGTATGGTATTTACACACATGTGTCCTATTTATCTCACTTATGAAAATGACCTTAATATTTGGTAAGTTGAAAACCAGTTTTTTCCAGCACCATTTATTAAAGAAGCTATCTTTCCTCCACTGAGGATATTTGGCTCCTTGAACAAAAGTTCTTCACACAAACTCTGACTATCTGGCTCATTAGTTTGTGCTTAACAGTACCTGTTCACTGTAAGTTTCATAGGATAGTGCTATGAGAAACAGAGTGCTTTTATTTTAAACTAACCAGTTAGATGTCTACAATTATATTTACAGAACAGTCACAAAAATAATTTCCTAGGGATGTAATTGTCCCTGATAATTATTTGTTACAGATCCTCATTTCATCATTATCTCAACTGGTAAGGCTCAAATGCAGGCATTGCCACAAACTGCTTCCTATTTGCAAGTGGCTTTTGTAGATTTCATTGGAAAAATAGATAATCATTCTCCTAGGGATCTTCTGTCTCAGTTGTTTCCCTGACAGAAATTTATTCTCCCCAAGGTTATTTAATTTCAGCCATTTCACTTTGTCTCCATTTATTTCACTGATGGCTCCTCTAAGGGCCAACCAGAAATTTAGAACTCTCCCCTTAGCTCTTTATTGACAACACCTACTCTCTCGAGTCAGAGACCAGAGCTCCTAGCCATTTTATTTGTGATTGAAAACTTCTCTTTCCAACATGTTAATATTTTAAGTGATTCCTATTATGCAGTCTGTTTGACTCAAAGATTGCAAGGAGCTACGGTCCACTTTATCTTGAAGCCTAAATTATTAAACTTTTATGGTTATAAATGGCTGTATCTCAAAGAACTGCTGCCTTTTATATTGAACATATACTATCACATACCATTCTTCCTGGTCTGCTTTATTCCAGCAATACACAAGTGGAAATGCATATAGGGTTTCTTGCTGATTTTGATCAGATTAAGCAATCACATAGCCATTTTCAAGGCACTACAACATGATTTTTTCAACTATCTTGAGCTCAAGAATGGCAGATAGTTATGACCTGTCCTAGTTGCTAGTGGATTTCAAGACCCATCCTCCCACAGGGAACTAACTCTTGAGGCCTAGCCAGTAATATAATTTGGCACATGGCTGTCATACATATTTTCCCTTTTGGGAAGTCTTGACTTGTATGTGTTTCTATGGATACACGTCACACATGATCCATGCCATATGTCACTCTACTGAGAAAAGTAACGTGTTCAACAACATTGCTTCTCCACCTTTGCTGTTAGGGTAGTGCCCCAAAATATTAAAACTGACCACGGTCAGTCATATGTTAGTAAATGTATCTCAAAATTCCTTCTTACTTGGTATATTAAACATAATACTGGTACCACCATATAATCCCCATGGTTAAGCCATAGTAGAAAGAGCCCATGTCATTCTTAAATACTGATTACTTAAACAATCAAAAGGAGAATAAATGTTTCCACACTTAATTTTTTAAATCCTGCACCAGGTTTCACACAACTGTCTACTATATTCCATTGACATGTAGATGTCATGTCTGTGACCCAGAAAGCACACATTCTCTGGAAATATGTTCAATCAGGTCAATGAAGGAGCACCATTATCTCGATGACTTGGGGAGGGGTTTTGCTTGTGTGATGATAGACTCTTTTGAATGTGTTTTTTGGGGGTAATGAGAACATTTAACAATGGCTATTTTATACCGAGGTACATACTCAAGTATATTACAAAGAGTATCATTAGGATTTTCATGTTAGAATACTGACCATGTATTGTCATGGTCAGTATCAGTGTGGTCTTTAATTTAAAACCTTTTCCGCTTAACAATCCATAGGGACTTGGCCACTAGAACAATCATGACAGGGAATAAAAACAGTCTCCTAACTATACTTATGTTCCCAAATGATGAATATTCAGGTAAAATCATAACAACTCAATTCATTATTTCTACTAAAATGCTAATGGCATTGGTTTTCTGGCTGATCAGGAACCAAAGTTTAGAGACAAGGACTAGAAAGGTCATTGGACTAAGAAGACAGCTAATATATTGACCCTAACCTTACAAGGTGAAAAACAATGACAAAAAGATCCAAAACATGAGGGAACCTTCTCCACAAGATCTTACAACTTTGATGTCACCTAACGAATTTAGGAAGGAAATTGCTGGACACCAAAAGAGCTGGATTCAACAAAACCATGTCCCAAAGGAACAGCACCTGAAGGAAGAACTCTCCCATGTTTCCGAAGAAAACAACATGGTCAGTCAGTCAAAGGCATGAAATCCCAATGGGTGACACTGACAGAGGAGTTAGAGGGTCTGTGCAAGAGAATACCTAAGGAGAGTTCATTGACCTTGCTAGATAGCAAAAAGGTTACATTTATTTAATATACATCTCACCATAACTTGGTCTTAAACACCCACTACAAAAGTATCACTGAAGATAAAACTGATATCACCCTCTTTCCCCAAACTATCCTTTTTACTTTTTTAGTGCTTGTACCTTGATTATATATGCTGTGATCTCTTTAACATTTTTTTGCTTATTTTTGCCTATAGACTTCTAAACTCCAAGTGATCATGCAGATATTATGAATAAAAAATATGCTAGACATTTTAAAAACCAAAATCCACCAGATGTAACTTATGAAGAAGATTTTATTGCTAATTTTTAACATGAATTTTATTTCAGACCTGTTAAATTAACTCCCTAGAAGGGGCTCATGATGGACCTTCTCTACTTCAATTCTCAGCTCGCACAGTTAGAGGAAGACTGCATCCCTTCCTCCATATCCAACATTGGGGTATCAAAAAAGAGCTTATTATAGACAACTAAGCCAGTTAACCACACTATAGTTCCTCTCAATACATAGGGACAAATCACTGTTGGGCATGCTTGCTTTTCTCTAAAAACACTTGCATAAAACAAAAATAAAGGGAGATATACCAGGAGAAATTTCATTTATTTCTTGGGAAAAATCTTTTCACAGTTATAAATAGGCAGTTTTTCTGCCTACAGGCTGGCTATAGCATGTTAAAACATAATTCAATTCAGGCTCTGGTCACAACAAAAAACCTCAGTGGTCTGATGATCCAGGGTACAAAGACGTCCCAGAAAGGAACACAATCTCCACTTGCACAGTAGCCTATTTTTATAGGATTATCAGTGCTGCCACCTTCTGAGCCATCTGCTACATTTGTTACTCCAGATGTACTGAATAAAGATATGGAGAGTGGAGGCTCCTTTGTCTTTACTCCCTACAGCAACATTGATCAGCTCCAAAATGCAACTCTTTCTCTCTTGTTTTTCTGTCTATATTAATTCATTTGGTGCTGTCATGGCTCACAAGAGACTAGAACTCACTACAGGAGTTCTAGTAACATCCCCTTGCCTTGTTGCCTATAGAACTGGAGTGTCCTCATCAGGCTTGGTAGCCCATACCCATTTTATTAACAAGATTGTTTATTTAGATATTTGACTAAGATATGGATGTTTTTGTGTAAAATTCATGTAAAGTTCTGCTGCCAGTAGCATATCCCCAGTAATATTTGGCATTTTAGCCACCTTATTTTTGCTTGTCTCTTCCGTAGTGAGCTCTTGAAGCTGCTCATTGAAATGAAGATACTGATTTGTTGACAAGCGTGAATGGGCAAGGTGTTTAAGGTGTGGTGGGATCATATGTAAAGTCCCCAGTATAGACAACAAACCTCATTGTGTAGAAGAGCTCTGGACTCCAGTATTCATTACCTTCAGTTTTAGTTTCTCAGAAGTATATTTTCTTCAAATGAATGACTCTTGTGTATCATTTATTGAAGATTGTTGGAGTCCTGCCTAAGCACAGCAAGAAAATAGTGGGGTCCAATAGGGTTTATGGCCATTGTACCCTGTTGAGTAAGTCTTCGGAGTTTAGGGATCCTATGAGGGCCCTCATTAACATTTTGGAGAGTGTCACAAAAGGGTTTCCTTTTCTTTCTCTTGGGTATTTCCGTTTACCTTATAAGGGGGAGAAATCACAGCTGTGGTAACTGTTGAAGTACATAAAAAAGCTAAAACTGATTTTTACCAGGGCCCATGCCGGGGTGATTTGTCTTTCCCTGGTATGCGTGCTCATTAGATTTCAGCCACCTTATATAATTTTCTGTGTCCGAAGTTTCTGCCTGTGGGAACCAGGAATGATTTTGGGTTATATCTTATAGCATTTCTGGATAAGAGTGAGCACTATCCTGGGCACTAGCCCGTTTCAATAGCGTCCTTAACAACTGCACATATCTTCACTGCTCTGCTGAAAATTCTGTCCCATTACCCCATTTCAGACTTTACCGTCGGGCCACCGTTTCTGCCACGGTGCCACAGCTCTCTGGGGCACTCGAGTTCACTTTTCCTTTGTGTGGAGCCCCCTCCAGCGTCATGCTTGGAGCTTCCCCAACAGCGGTTCCATTCTCTCCCCACAGGCCGCCCCTCCAGGTTTCAAGTCCTTGTTGGGGTGCCGGGTGCCAGGGGTCGACAAGAACCTTGGATTCTTGTAAAAGGGGAAAGATAGAAAGCAAAGATGGAAGGAGATCAGGAGGAACCTTCCTATAGTAGCTAGACTTAAAAATCTCCACAGTTGACCTACATTTATTAGCAAGCAAGAATCATGGATGGAGTCCAGCATCATTCCTGGAAAAGTAATGGTTGGAAATATATTTTGGAAAATAGGGAACATGTTAAACTTTTACGTGGGGAGTATTTGAAAAGGGAACAAGTTTTCCTTATTAACATCTATCCTAGTTAATAAGGAGTTAGCATCCTTTACATTGTTCTCAGAAGATGTCACCTTGGCACAGGAGTATTGAGAGGACAAGCATTCTCCACACATCCAGAAGTCACACAACATGGCTCAGACTTTTATCTTTCCCAGAGGACATCACATCAGCCTTAGGACTGCGAAGTGTAAGTTATACAATATGGTCCCTGATAATTCCTCACATACTGTGTTCCCAAGCAATATCAGATTGATGTCAAATAACGGGTGACATTAAGTGAGCACTCCGGTGAGCTTGTCAAAGACAAAAATCAGAGTAGTACTCATTAGCAAAACTAGTAAATCACTTTTGATACAAAAATACCTCAATTCATATCACATGCAGTGAGTGAACATTATTACTATATATTTTCTTCAGTATCATTCCTCTCCTCATGTATCTTTATGAAAGGGGAAGAAATCTGCACTCATTCATGAGATAAAGACTAGAATTTCACCAATCAAGTAAACTAATGTCGATCAGGATAAAGGACTAACGAAGTACTGTCTTTATGCCCACGGTTAGTGTGTGCCAATGGGATAGTGCCAGCATGAATGTGTTGAAAAGGATCTGATGGCATATATTCATTTGCTAGATGGCATTTACTGCGTGACTCACAGGTATTTTTGGTGTTGGGAAGACACCAGGCTCCTTAGCACATGTGAGGTCATGGTGGTTAATGGAGTGCTAAATACACACATTCACCATGTGGTAAGACTTCAGAAGAGGCAAAACCAAATTTGTGCTGTCACACTCACTTGAAATGGCTGCTATTCCTACTTTTGACAAAATTTGTAGAAAGTCTTCTGCTTAGAATCAAGAAATAATTTGCTGGTGTTCTTACTATCCAGTGTGAAGAGGATCACCCTTTTTAAAAAATTAGAAGCGGTGTATTCATCCATTGGTCACTGTTCTCTCTCCTCTTCTACACCATTTCAACATTTTAATCAAAGTAAATCCAGAAATAAGGAAACAAATACTTAAAAGTATATTAATAACTGAGCAAATAAGATATAGTACATCAAGATTATTTATTTAAATATCAGTGTGTCAGTGAGTAGGAGATGTTATGACAGTATAGCATAGATTGGAGGCTTTGTAAATATGTCAACACTAGGGTAAGTTAACAATGTACAAGCAAAACTGGAAAAATAAAATGTGCAGGGATGAAGTCTGGAGAAAACATGGTAGTGTTTAGAGTTTTCTTTCATTGGAGTCACTCAGTCTTACGTGCTTCAAAAAGAGAATTTAATGAAAAAAGTTAAAATGAGGTAGTGCTTCAGAAGTACAAGGATGTGGAATGAAATCAGTGTAATAGAAGTGGAAATTAAGAGGATGGTCAGAGCACATGTTTCTAGATATTTCTGTGGTTAAATTTAGTTTTCAAGGCAAAAATCTACTCTCTGTGGTTCTGTTCCAGAAGTCAAACTTCTTTGTTAGTAGTTTTAATCACCAGAATGGATTTACAACATCTTTTAGCCTGCGTTTCAAAACTAATCCTTCATTTTATTTTACCCTCTAATAAATTTACAGGATTATCCCGCTATTAGTGGATTACAGTGTGCTGTCATGTGAGGAATGTTCACAGTTATTTTGAGATAGCATATAAAGTAGCTAAGTGCATAATCTCCCTATTTAAAAACAAATAATGAATCATACAAAGTTTTACTGGCCTGACCATAAAAACAAGGGCTTTTTGGTTTATTTTCGCTGTGGAACTTTTTGCAGCTAGAAGAAACGTGCTGCTCTTCTCAGCTGTGTTTAGCTCATCTATGTGTTTTCTCTACTCTTAGAGCCTGGTTGAAGTACAGCAGTTACATACACAGCAAGATAATATAACAAATCCTGTCTTGCCTCGAGATGCCACCTCTGTTGACAAGTCATTGGCCAGATGGGTCACGTGGATATCCCCATCATTAGCTCAGGAGAGAAGGATTCGTTTTCACTTGGACATATCACCACACACAGAGGGGTCAATCTCTCCCCTGAAAGGTTCACTGAATAAGTGGAAAGTGTCGCACTATTAATTTGATGTCTGTTTTTACACTGTGGCCCTGATGTTTCATATATGTAAAGCTGTTTACTTCAAGAAGAGATATAATTCAATGTAAATATTGCTGATTGTTCTGATATCTGTTCAGATTCCACTTCATTTGTAAAAGAAAATTGGATTGCTTGCATAAACAGCTTATTCCATGAAAGGATATATACATTAGCAAAAGATTTCTGTATAATCTCAAACATGTATGTGTCTATAACACTAAAGTTATATATTCTGTGCTTTTTGCTAGGTGTTTTGCACAAGACATATAAAAAATGACCATAAATCCATCAAGGTCATTAGCTATGTCTTATAATAGTATATTTGGGAAAATATAGTGTTAGGTAACATTTGGAGTATAATGTGGAAATAATAAATATTTAAATAATATGTTAGATTTCATCTCCTCCTTGTAAAATACATTAAACATTAAAAATAAAAATACAAATATATTTTTTATTGCATAGTGCTGAGTAGTAGTGGAATTTTTATTTCTTTTGAATGTCATTTTAATAAACACATATATTTCAGTAGCACAAGATTTGTAAGCATTTGGAAAGAAATGTTGGGTATTTGAAGAGTTTTTTCTTGGCTTTCTAATGAAAACAAAAACTTAAAAATTGAAGAATAAAACATGAAGAACTTGACATTAACAATTCAGTATTAGCAAGGAAAAGTTCAATTATATTTTGAAATTATCCAACTAATGAAAAGATAATTTTGGCATATCAGGAAATCAGGGTGATGAAAGGTTTAGTGGAAAATATAAGGCCTGGGTTAATAAAATCTTGATATAGGTGGCTCACGCCTGTAATCCGAGCACTAGGAAGGCAGAGGCAGGAGGATTGCTGAGTTCGAGACTTGCCTGGGCTAGACAGTAAGCTCAGGGCCAGCCTGAACTACAAAGCGAGACCCTGTCTCAAAAAACAAAAAATCTTGGTATAATGACAAAAATGGTATTTGTTATGTTTTAAGTAAAAGGATATCACAATATTTCATACTCAGTACAGTTCTATTAGTATGACAATAACAAAATTACAATTAGACACAAAGAATAAGTGTTGGTTTTCTATTGCATAGTAGGCTGAATAGAGGTAATAATGTATTACGTATTTTTTAAAAAGCTAGAAGAGAAAATTTTTGATTCTTAAATATAAAAATAATGTGCTTGAGGTGGTGAGTATGCTACTTATTCTGGTTTGCTCATTTCACAATCATTGAATATGTATAATCATTACATATATATTAAAAATAAAATATAAATGGGATTCGAGTACTCATAGATGCTTGTTAGAATTAATAAGGCCATTAATCTCTCTCTAAGGGATAATTTCCTATATTATGTCATATTTGTAATATAATAAAGATAACTAAAATATTAAAACAAACATCAAAATTACACCAGAATGCATTGTTTATAAGATTGTTTGAGAATGTAATCTTATTATAAGTAATTTGTAATGAATATTTCTTCTCTTCTCTTTAAATTTTTGTTTTCTATCATTTTCCATTGTGCTCAGTTCTCCAGATCAGTTTTCTACCACCTTTTAATAGAATCAAATTAATTTCATTGTGGGTCATAATGAAATGAACTTCATTCTGAATTAAAACTTGCCCATTATATTCGTGCCTAGGATAGGACGTCTGACAGCTATCCAACTTACCCCCTAGGTCCTTCCTCTTCTCCCTGGTCTGAAGCAAATATCCCCGGATCATAAAGGTTGCTTCTCTTGACTGTTTCCAAATATTGTGTGTGAGTTAAAGTAAGGCCTGTATTTTCTAAGCCAGCTCCACGTTTAGAGACATGGAGTATTTTAAACTTACTCATTGCAGTGAATTCCATGGAAATGAATTTGTTCAGGGAATCTGATAAACTGAGGAGGCCAATGCTGGAAAGCTCTTGACTGTTCTCTGATAAAAAGGCAATTAAAGCATCACTCAGCTAGCATGTTTACTGCTCTCTGATGTTTCTGTAATAATATTATTTGGGTAGGAATAGGTTATGTATAAAAGCAAAGAGAGGCAAAAGTTAGGAGATTAGAAAAACAGCTTAACCAATTTAAATTAGAGCTTTTCTTAGGTCATTTCCTATGCTTAGTGTAACTTCTAGTAATTCTCCCATAAGAAATTCATCTGAAATTTTCTACAAAATTTGAGCAGATGTCATCCTTTGATAAGACACAAAAATTTGAAAATGAACATGATGACCTTACTAAAAGTCTGATTTCTAGCTGGCAATATTACAACCTTGAAACATCAGGAGAAAAAGAGTACACAATCAGAAAGATAAAATAAACCCAGATGAGTGAGGAACTGAAGAAAGGATAAATAAATAACTCTTGTGGCTGTTACTTTGTCATCGTATTTCAGTTATTTTTCTATGTATCTGTCTGTAGTTCTGAAAATCACGACAAACTTGCTGTTGTAGCAGAAAAATGAAAAGAAAAATGAATTAAATTTAAAAATGTTAATATTCAACTAATTGATGTTCACTATTGTGCAAAAAAAATCCCAAGAATCTCAATATGTTATTTAATAAATTTAGTGAATTGTAAAATGTGCACAAATTAGCATTCAATACAACAGCAGATATTTATCTTTAGAGTAAGCACTGGAGAGATGCATCTTTTTAAATATAGACAGTATAAACTTTTATTTACTGAAGATTTATTTTTTCCATATTACATAATATTTATATAAATCACTATGTTGATGTTCTGATCCATACCATTTAGAAAACATTTTAGAGAGAAATTACTTTTTACCCGTTAATTGGTTAGAACGTATGTTAGTGAAGCAAAGTACCACCTAAGATTTTACACTTTATCCAACATGAATGTATTTATACAGTAACCCTCAAAGACGTTTCAAACATCCCACTTTATCCTCGCATGATTTTGCCTTTGGGAAGTCATAAGATGGAAAATGTCTTCCTAGAGGAGAATATAGGCATTAACACGTCGTGTTAGGCAGATGTTGTCACAGATGCTGAGGAAGATCTAGGGTGTGGTCTGGCTAAGCAGCTCAGAAATTGCTCTTCAGTACCAAACATGCTGTCACCAGCCTTGTATTTCTCTGTAATCAATAATGAAAAACCATCTGTCCACTGCAATAATTTGCCGAGAGCATAACCCTACATACTATTTGATTTCACTAGGTTCAAAAATGAAATAATAAACTGTTTTCTTAACGGATTTCATTTTTCTGATTCATATTTGAAGTAAAGGACAATCCAAATACACTGATACAGTCAGTGAAAGAAATAATAGATAATAAATAAGGAAATAATAAATTAAATAATAATAAATTATAAAGAAAAGTGAAGTACCTAGTTTTGACTCAAATGAAAATAAGGCCATTTTGCTTAAATTTTTCTACACTTTATAATAAAGATATACTTCATTTTATTGAGCAGTTTTAGGCTTATAGAAAAAAAAGAGCAGAAAATAGAGTGCATCCCCATATACTATCTCCATACCCTTATATTTCCCTGTTAAAAATATCTTGCCCTGTGTTGTTCCACTTATCACTGAACCATTTTGGACACATTTTTTAACTACCATCTACAGATTACTTACAATTCACTCACTGTATTGTAAATACCTATGCATTTTGCTAAATTAATGTAATATTACCACCAATACAGCATCATAAAATATCAGATCATTAGAGTGTCACAGAACTTTCAACACTTTATAGAGCGTAGGAGTTCAGTGAAAATCTTTCCCAGTTCCTCTTTTCCCTAAACTTCTCAACGTCTTGGGAACCGCTGATATTTTCATAGTCTCTACACAAGCTTTTCATGCTGCGATACTCACTTAAAGTTCTTATGTAAATTTCAGTGACTCGGTCATCCATTAATCATTGGATTTTGACAGAATACACTTATGGAACTGCTATGATTCAAAACTCATGTTGAAAGCTAAATGATACTATAATGGCATTGAGAATTTGCTTTGAGAATTTGGCCTTTGGAGAAGACCCCACACGAATGAAATGACATGCCTTGATAGAAGCACTTGATGGAGACAGCTCAGCTGTTCTTTTGAAGGATGTTGCTTCAAGGCACCACCCTAGAGACTGAGGGGAGCCACTGGCAGATACAGAATCCATCATTGCCTTGCTCTTGAACTATATGACCAAAGGGCAAGACAAGGCATGCAAAGCTGATATTCAATTTTGCTGAAAACCAAGAGGAAGATATTTACCAGATCAAGAAATGGACCTAGAGGGCCGGAGATTTAGCTCAGTGGTTCTGGCGCCTGAGTTCGATCCCAGTAACCACTCATGCCCACCAGCCATCAATACCACATACCACATACCACAGTGCCGGGCGTGGTGGCTCACACCTGTAATCCCAGCACTCAGGAGGCAGAGGCAGGAGGATTGCTGAGTTCGAGGCTTGCCTGAGCTACATAGTGAGCTTAATGCCAGCCTGAACTACAAAGCAAGACCCTGTCTCAAAAAAAAAAAAAAATATATATAAAATCTTTGTAGGAACCAATTTTTATTCAAACCACTGAAATTATTAAATTTAAAAAGTAGCTCATTTTCCAGTGCAAATAAATTTGAAATTGTACTCAACATTATGATATCTTTTTTTTGATATCTTAAAGAGAGGCAAGATAACATAGTTTTATGAAGCTTCATGTGTGTGTGTGTGTGTGTGTGTGTGCGCGCGCGCACACATGCACATGTGTGTGTGGTATTTTCATTGTAACATTTCACATTGTCTGAGAAAATCATGATATGGTAACAAGGGAGGTATTAACAAAATTACACCAAACAATTTTTAATCTTTTATTTCAGTAAATCTTCATGTATCAAAGTCAATACATTTCAAAATAAAATTTTGACATAAAAATACCTTGCTTTATTCACTTCAACAAAAAGTTCCTAAAATCCTATATATTAACTGGTGGGGAAAATCCACATCTTTCATGTAAAGAAGAATAAGGATAAACACCCAGTTGTTCAAGTTTTGACCGATGCTAGTTGGGGATACTGAGAAATAAGAACTGCAGAGACCTGTCAATTTTAGGTCAGGTTGTATAGACAGAGAGCCTTCACACGTAATATGGGTCAATTCTTCTTTTTCGGCAATTGTGGAAGTGATCAAGAGTGGAAGACTCCTGACAGAATTTTACCCGCTTCTGTCAGACAACCCAGAATAAATACATACTTGGAAGCACAAGGGCCTGAGTTTGATCCCTGGTACCACCAAAAAAAAAAAAAAAAGATGGATTTGTGATTAAGGCAAAATTGAAAAAAAAACAACAGTAGTTATGCATGCTTTAAAAATGATTCTTATTTGATCATTTTCAAAATATTATACGTGTTTTTGAGTTTTAACATTACTTTAAATATTAATACTAGTTTTTCATATTTTAATTCTTTATATTTGTACAAATCAAACTATCAGCCTGTAATACACAGTGTGTGAAAATTTTGAGCAATGAATAATTTTTTTATAATTCCCATTGTTTTTTAAATGTATAACGATATCTTTTATTAGTTTTTAAAATTTTGATTCAATTTCTCTTCAGTTACTTCTACTTTCCTTTCTCTTTTTAAATCTTAAAACATAAATAAAACATGATTTTGTAATATATCCCTTATATCTCATTTGTTTACTTTATGGGAGTTTTTCCCTCAATTTTTCTTTCCAATTGAAATTCGTTTATTTTATTGTAATGTATATCTTGGATTTTATATCTTCTTTTCATTATATCAAGAGTTTGGTTGATTTATGTCTGATTTTTATTTTTTTCAGGTAAAGGATTTTTTAAAAATTTTCTAATTCTCTACTAATATTTCATGAAGATATTCAGCAGAATTACTTTGAATTTAATGTGTGCTAATAAGAATATTTGATTTTGTGTTTTTGACTAATTTTGACATATACAAATTTAAACTAGATATGTGAACATGGTACTGTCTTATATACAATTTTTTACATTTAAATGTAGTACAGTGTTTAAGCCAGACCAAGGATATATAGCCCCTGAATATTTATTATTTCTTAAGATGCAAACATTTAAAGTTTTCCTTTACTAGGAAATGCCTATGGATAGGTGATTCTTTGTAACAGTTCAGCAACTGTATATATGATACTTGTGAATTACTCATTAAAAGTATACAGAACAACTTATACAAATCAACCACAGTTCATACACTATTAAGGGATTCTCCAAAGCAAATTTTAGAAAATCTCAATATAACACCATCAAAAAAACTGGCAAAAACTTAAATAAAAGAGTTAAAAATTGTGCATTGGAAACTGTAATACCCTGATTAAAAAATTGAAAAAAATTAAAGCAAACACAAATAGAGAAATTGTGTTCATGGACTAGACTGTTCTATATTACAGTGTTGATAATATTAAAAATGACCTATAAATTCATACACTTCTGATAAAAATTCTAATGTTTTTTATAGATGCAGAAAAACAATACTACATTCATATGGAACCTCAAGACATTCAAGTAGCCAAATTAATCTTTAGGTAGAATAAGTTTGGAAGCTTCACCATTCTTAAAATACAATATGTCCCTACATGCATACATTAATGCAGGCAAATAATTCAAGTAGTATTTTCTTTCATCCAGACAGAAATTTTGTCCAATGGAACAGAATAGAGAACTCATCATTTCTCGGCCTTTTGGCTAAGATCAAGTGCAGAATAGAGAACTCGGAATGAACCCACACAGGTACCTAATAATCTTCAGTAAAGTTTCCAAGAATACAAAGTGAAGAAAGGATTTCTTTAAGAATCATTATGTGAACACTGCATGTCTGTGTGTTAAAGAATGAAACTGAAATTTAATATTTGTCACAGACAAAAATCTCTTCCATAGATACTAAGGATTTAGACATATGGACATGTGTGATGCAAATAGTAAAACAGGAAAAGAGCCTAAGTTTCATGTTAATATTACTCTTGACTGAGTTTCTTAATATAACTTAAACAACTGACAATAAAAAGAAAAATTGGGAAGTGGGTTTATATCAAACTACGAGATAGACTGTACATACTAAAAAATCAACAATGAACAAACAACCCGGGGAATGGGAAAAATGTCTTTAAGGCACGTATCTAATAAGAGATTTATACCCAAAACATACAAGAATCTTTTGGGATGCAACATCAATGAGAAAAACAGAAATACATTTTTTAAAAGGCCTCAAAACTTGAATAGGCATTTGTTAAAAAAAAATGTACAGATGGCCAACAGGATTATGAATATCTGCAGAATTAAAATCATAATAAGACACTGTTTCACACATCTTCAGGTGACCATAAACCAAGGACAGAACAAAATTTAGCATGAGTACAGAGAAAAATATACCACTGTAGCTTCTCAGGATATAAGAAGTTTTAGCCAGTATGCAAAATATCATCTCATTTTTTCTAAACATTAAAAATGTAATTACCATATATCCAACAATTCTACTGCCTCCTATATATACAAACAGACTGAAATTATGATCTTGACCAGATATCTGAACCGCCGTGTTCACAGTGACATTCTCCTTCACAGCTACAACTCCTGCACATCGACAACTAAGTCTAAGGGCAGATAAATGGATCATGAAAAGTCAGTATTTATAATGCATATTATTCAGTCTTAAAATATAAAAGGAAGAAATCCTGCATTTTACAACAATACCGAAAAACCTGGAGGACATTACACTAAGTGAAACAAGCTAGTTTCAGAGGACAAATAATAAGGGGCTCCTCTTACAAACTGAATCTGAAAGAGCTAAACTGAAGAGGAGCAGACAATAGACAATGGAAGCCAGCGCTGGGGGAGTGAAATGAATCCTTTTCAATGGATATAAAGTTGCAGTAATGCAGGATGAATAAGATGTATATGAATAAACCAATATACGAATAGTCATATACTGGTTTCACATAGAGTATATATTTAATGATACTGAATTATACAAAACACAGTGAGACTCTGTCTCATAAGAAAAAAATCAAAAACTCAAAGAAGCTAAAATATATATATATATATGTAATTATATATATGATATATATATATGCAGGATTTTATATAAACCACAAAGAACAATAGAATATGTGCAGCAAATGTTGATCTGCTAAGATCCCAGGATTATGCAAATATCTGGAAAACTTCTGGCCTTAACTTTGCCTGTGTTAATCCCAAGACCATTTTGTCTTTCACAAATTCATCATTTATAACCATATTTAATTTATGTGAGGATTATGTGTCTACTCTGCTAAACTACGGTGCCCAGATACACGATCAAACATTCTTCTGGGTTCACAAAGTAGAAGCTCCTAATCCAGTCCGCCGACACCCTGAGCGGGATAAACGTCTGCCCTGACCCAGGGGAGCGCGAGGAAGAACACAGTGTATCGTGCGCCGAGGACCCGGCTCCTTCGAGTCCTACTCTGAGGATGATCAGTACAGAAGCAGGCATGCCGTGTTTTGCATGACGTGAGACACAGGCAAGGACCTGTTAGAGTTGTTCCTCACAAGCACTGAGTCAGGCCAGGTCCACGGAGAGAAGCAGGAGGACAAGGCAAAGAAGGAGGAGGAGGAGGAAGAGGAAGAGGAGAAGGTTTACACGGCTAGAGACTCTCACAGCTTTCAGGCTCCCCCACAAACCCGGATGTCGAGGCCCCGCCCGCTCTGTCTGAGCTCGCCAGCCAGAAGACACTGAGGCAGGAGCTGTAGGGTCCAGATTTTCCAGTCTTCATCAGGACGTGAACTGATTCCTATGGGAACGGTACTATTTTCATGTCCCATTGGTATTCTTTGCTGGAGTCCTCAATACACTTTAGAATCATACGGGAGTTTCAGAATGCTACCTGCTACTTCAAATATCATTATTACTTTAAATTATGAGTAACTATTGGCTGATAATATATATCAGGAAAATGTGTAGATTTATGTAACGTATTTCCAAGTTGCGACTGCCTAATATATGCAATTAATCACTCATGTACTGTAATAAAGGAAGGCAAAGGAGTTAAGGAATATAAAAAAAGTCTTTCGCCACAGTCCTAAAGACAGATTTTGATACGGGCAACGAGTCCACTATCTTGGCTCCCGGGTTACTGTTTTGGCTGTATCACTGTAGTTTACAGTATAAAAGAAATGAACTATTTCTTTTGGAAGGAAAGTCTATGCTATTTCATCCTGGAGGCAATTTTAACAATTTTCAAGAAACCGTTCCATTATCCTCAACTGAAATTTTCTTAAAATTAAATGTACCTTTCAACATGTTCCGTAATCTTTTTAATAGAAAACTATTTAGTATATTAATGAGCATTTTAATCATGCAATTTTCATTCTTTTGAACTGTTAGTAGTCTTAGTACCTATATCCACATTAATGGTTTTCTCTGCTGTGATGATCTACTTATGGACCATTTAAACTACGGTTATATAATATATTTTAATATATCATTAGCGAAGAGGTTCCAAGGTTTTACACAATAAATTAATTGCTCGGCTGTCATAGTTCACCTTTGAATGGCTTTTCGAAGATTTTCTACCTGAACGACTACATGATAATCATCTTTGCATGATGTCCCATTCATTCCCTTGGAACCAGGAAAGCAGTGGCTTGTCTGCATAGTTACAGAAGCAATTATTTCCATCAAAGAATTCACAGAGCGATCAAACTGTCAACATCGATTTATTAGTAGCTTCTAACCAGTCACTGATGACAAGACAGTTAAATTGGAACTGTCAATTTTCTTACAGATTTTCCATCACTTTAATGTAATGTTTTATAATTCTTTTAGGTTATATTCAACTGAAGTGATAGGTATAAAACATGACTACCACAAATAAATGTTATGATAATTGATATCTTCACCTTAAAATCACTATATCCTATAGAGATGCTTTTATAATTACTTTAAGTGATTTTATTCAAGTACATATTGTTAAATTTATCTGTAATTTTTGTTCACATTGATAGTATGTCAGCATTAAAATTGCATCTCTGGCTCAGGACTGAGTCTTACTTGGTAGGCTAAGTATAAGTCAAATTTTAAAAGATTTTATAACATTTTACCACAAACGCTTCATCATTATATCATTTTGCACATATATTAGATGTTAAATATAATCTCACAAAATTGTGAGGCCTATCACAATTTGTGATACCCGAAATTATGTACAAATTCAAGATCATTCCACGTCCTTAATCTTACAACAGGAATCTTTTATGAATAGAAATATATTTAGTTAACTCACTCTGTGATAAAAATTCTCAATTTATGTGTAATATTTTTTCAACTTTAATGAACATCATTGAGAAAGAAACCCCAGTTTACTACTTATACTCTAATAAAATTTCCAGAGACTTGAAAAACAGATTAGCTTTAGCTTTGTTAAGAGGTATAACTTCTTATCAATGGTGTGAAACAGTTGTATTCTGTCCATTACGCTCTTGCTTGTGGAAGAACATAAGAGAAGGAGCTTCCTTCAGCTTTCTCACTGTCTCTCCCTTTCACTGATCAGAAAAATCTTTCCACTTCCCCTTACCATTTAATGCATTCTACATTGACCCATTATATCTCTAATTTTCATTTCATTATTAACTAATGAAGGCAAAGTCATCATATTGAAAATGGGCTAGGCAAAATTTCAGGTGTTCATTTATTTACTTAACAAATATTTTCAAATTATTTGTGTCTTTTAGGTAAGAACATTTTTAAAATTTATGTCTTATTACCTCAGTAACATTTTTAGGATAAAAATACAGAATGTATTAATTAATGTTATTCTTTTATTATTTGGTTGTGCAATTGTTTTAATTTTTTAAATAGAAAACTGAAGAAGAAAGATAGATATATAGTGAGTTATAGTAATAGCTGGCAACTTGAATTCAAGTTAAACAATATGATATCTAAATACCAAACATCCTTTTGCAATCAATACCATTTTACCTCAGCAGGGACGACAGTGAATGACAGGACTCGGAATATTAAGACTGGAAAATTACAGAGAGTTTGAGCCCTACCTGGATTACCTAGTGAGTTCAGAGTCAACGTGGACTACATAGGGAGTCAAGCCTCTGAATGAATGAATGAATGAATGGGCAACTTTCTCACAAAGCTTCCTCTTCTCCATCCAGACTTTATACATATTGATCAGCTCTTTGTTGACAGTTGTTATGTGCCTTGTTCTTCATAGTTCATATTGTCACCTGTTTAATTACTTTATCTAAGTTGTTACCAAAAAAGGATATATGTTTTCAGGTTTAGTACGCTTTTAATAAAATTTTATTTTCTGCAAAATACATTAAATACATTTTAAATGGTGTGGTGTTCATGTACAAGTCTGTGTGTATGTGTGAAGTAGTGGAAGTTCTAATGCCACAATTCCATTATACACACACTCACACACATAGAAAAATGAAGAGATATAACAGATAATGCATTAATATTACTAACATAACACATTATATTATATTAAATATATATAAAGAGTAAATTTATTGTAATATGATATTAAAACTTTGCATTACTATTAAAAATGAAAGTTTTCTGTTTTAAATCATGAAAATATATGTAAAATTGCAAAGAAAAATCATCTATTAATTAACAAGATTGTATGTTAATATATGGAAATAGAGTCATTATTAACATGCATTCTTTTTTTTTTTTAAGACAGGGTCTTGCTTTGTAGTTCAGGCTGGCCCTGAGCTCACTATGTAGCCCATGCAAGCCTTGAACTCAGCAATCCTCCTGCCTCTGCCTCCCAATTGCTGGGGTTACAGGCTTGAGCCACCAAGCCCAGAAATTAACATATATTCTTGAAAATGTGTGCCCATCCTTCAAGTCAATACCACTTTAAATGACAGCACATTTATTTCATTCTTTATGTAAAATGCACATACAGTTATCAACTATGAGATGTAATAAGTAAAATGACTCAAATTTGCACATAATTTATAATTTAGCTTCATTAAAATACAGATCATACTCTTTAAAAAGAAATTCTCTCAGGGTAAAATCAGGTCTTTAATTTTCTCCACACATTTTGAAAACATGATGAATATTTTATTAGGTGATTGTATTTTTCATATAGGAAATGTATTGAGATTCTAAAACTATAGTTTTGAAATGATTGTGATAAACTTTTTACTAAAATGAGTTTGTTTCATAGAACTATGTGTTTAATGTTTATAAAAATTACTATCTAATTCTGACTTAAATTACCCATTAATTTCTTTTTTTGTACATTATTACAACCTTTAAATTATGCAGTTACCCAATAATACAAGTTTGTCGATTTTTTTAGAAGAACAGCATGATGCAAACATGGAAGTAACTTTTCCTCTCTCTGTTTCTCTCTGTCTCTCTGTCTCTGCCTGTCTGTCTGTCTCTCTATTTCTGTCTCTGTCTCTGTCCCACTTCATCTTATGTGTGTGATCTTTGGTCTCATTAGGAACACATTATTTAATAATACAGTAGAACCTGCAGTAGGTTAAGCCAAAGAATAACATGTTAAAATTAGCTTCATATTATTAGCAATTTTTATTCTTCTCCTTCTTCAGATCTTGGCTTTTCTTAGGCTCCTTATGAATTTTCAAATAATGATTCTGCTTCTTTCAGCCGCTTTGACTGGCAGAGGCTAAGAATAAATCCATTTCATTTGCCTTACACAGCATTTAATTAAGGATACTATCAATAGGACTTTGAGTCACAGAATAAGGCCAATTTTCAATATTAACCTCAATCATGTCCCCAGGGCCTCAGACTCGGGTCCTGAGGAAGCCCCAGGAGAGACCAGGAGGTCTCATTTTATGGAACTAGGAAGGAGGATGCTACCAATATTTTACCCATTACAATTTAGCAAGAGAGTTTAGAATGACCTACTTTTACTAGGTGTCTGCACTGAAAAGGTAAGAAGACAAGGGAGGCCAGAATGCATCCCGTCCCTCCGAGAGGGCAGCGTCCACCTCTCTTTGCCCCTTACATGGGAACAAGTAAAGCAAAGTGATGTGGAATCCTTCATTGTGGAACATGTTGTTCAATTTTATTTGAATCAACACTCCGTTAGTTTGTTTAAACCTCATGGGCAATGTCATCAGGTATCTTCCGTTTCTATGCGCACCATAAACCAACTTTACTGCAGAATCAAGAGGGACATTTGCTCCATTACAATGATTTCTGTGTAACATTAAAGGAAATTCACGTTTGTGAACAGTCACTGTTGCCTCTGACGAAACTTGTCATGACATTGTCCACATTATTCTGTTGTCACAGGACGTGGGCAGACATGACTCACCTAACAAAAGCTTAGGTTGCAAGCTCTGACTGCTCCTTGATCCAAACAGTGCTTTCTTTACCGATAAGTCTCCATGACAATAATAATCGACTGTGTTTTTCATTCTCTGTCCCTTCTGTAAATTAAATCGTCCATTCCTGGTGGTAAAAATCACGGGTCTGTGCATAGCTGAAAAAAAAAAATCAATGTGTTCCATAGCGGCAGCTATGTCTCCACATTTTCTGCAGCAACTGGCTTTTAATCCAGACCTTACCTCTAAAGCAGATTTCATATCGTCAGAGACAGACGTGTCATTGTTCCCTCTTTGGCCTCTATTGGTAACTACAACAGAATCCATAAAGCAAAATTCACATTTGTATCGTTAAGTTCTGTATAACTGGCCATGTGAGTCCCCAAAGAGAGTCTGTCCAGACGGTTTTGACCGGAATTAGACTTTCAGACCCCTTTTGACTGAACTGTCTGTCACCTGGGTGGTGTACGTCCGGCTTCGTCTCGATTGTTAGACGAAAGAACAAGATCGTTGTGGTCAAGAATGACCATGGCAAAATTTTAAAGTGTACTTTTGCAGCAACTAGTAAGTGTCTGAAGGAAAATGTTCTTCACTTCTTATATAATAACTTTCAATAATCCATTTGCTTTACTAAGTTGTGCAGGTAAAAGGCAGTGATGTACAGTTAGATATCATTTTGAGGTGATGTTTAAGCGAGGGTAGCAACCCCAGTGATGCCACATACTTGCAAAGAAGAGGTTGACCTTATCAGGGAAAACCTTGAATATTGGCCCATTGTTGGGTCACATTTGCCACAGAAGACTTATTGTACAAGACTGTAGATGGCCTGGAAATGACCAATTAGAAACGTGGATTTTTAATTCCAGTTAAAAAGAAAACTTAGGTAACGAATGCTTTACTAGCCCAAGGATGTTAGAGAACATGACTATCTATAAAATCTTAAAAACTTACTATATTGAGATAATCACTGACTTACATAGCCTTTTCTGATGACATTTACTGGTTTAGGTTTATAGATTTTGCAGTGAAAAATGGGAAAATTGGATAAGAATAATGAGCTTCCATAGTTCCTATTTACATTAGAAAACTAACTTTTTAATATTAGGAATGAAAGGCAGAGAAAAGAGGAACAAAAGCTTAAAATGTCTCAGTCATCTTTCTAATTATATAAGCGTGACAGATATTTTGTTTTAGTTGTTATTAAATGAGCATTCCACGAATACCTAGATAGCTTTTTTACCCTCACTTCAAAATCATTTTAGGTCTTTAAAATTCAGCTGATTGGGTACATTTTATTTATTTCTCTCTACCATTCAGGCAGAGATAGAAGTGATTCAGATTTACTATACATATTCAATTATAATTAAATTATTATATGAGTGTATCAAAGTACAATAGGGAAACAGTTGAACCAGCTTAAATATTATCTATTACACATAAATAAAATGTTGGGAAAGAATAATTCCTATGAAATGAACGTAATGAATAATTTTCAACTAAACAGAAATTCAATTGTAAGAGCAGAAATGGAACCTAAGACTGAGACAATCCCCAACACAAGATGGTTCTACTCACGGTTTTCAGTCTCATGGAGATGCAAAGGCAATATGCATGCAGTAGAAACCTGTAGATCAAATTTTGAAGTTTGACTTTTTTTTTTTTTCCCCCAGTACCAGGGATTGAACTTAGGCCCTTGTGCTTCCAAGGTAGACATGGTACCACTTGAGCTAAATCTCCAGCCTTGAATTGTGATCTTTTCTCATCTCCTAATATGCACTAAAACACCCTGCTGGAAACTGGAAGTTCACCATGGCTTCATACCAGCCGGGGCACCTCAAAAGTAGTGAGCGGCATGGCCAGTGTGTTCTGCACACACACTTCTGGGTAATGAAGTACATTAGACCTTCGACGGTTTATCATAAAATAAGCACAATCGTAGACAATTTTGCCTTACTGAAGCCTAATGAACTTAACCCATTTAATGTTCAGGACAACACTCAGTAGTTTAGATTTATAAATTACTTTCAACTTAGGGCACTTTCTATTTACCATGTGCTTTTTTCTCTGTTTTTAATTGACCACCACAGGGCATATGGAAATGCCTCTGCAGATTCCTAATACAGGGCAAGGAGGCTCCCTCGCTCCGATTCATCCTTCCGTAGGGTAACCCCAGCTCTGGATGGCATCTCTTCTCCCTATTAATTAGCCATAATGAGTTAATTTCCTTAAAACAGCAAGTAAAATATTACAAATTGAAATTATTTATAAATTAAGTTGTAAAGAATTTATTCCAGTATATAATTTTCTTTGTATCTAAGATTCTTGAATATTCATTTATTTAAATAACCATCTGAAGGGGGTTAGAGGTTTTGAGCTCAGGGGCCCCAGCCCCTGCCTGGCAAGTGGAAGTTCCTGAATTTGATCCCGGGTTCTGGAAAAAGAAAAAAGAAAAAAAGAAATAATCATCTTCAACCTTATTAAAATTTTAATTTCTCTTTGAAATATATAATGTGAAATTTAAATAACTGCTATTTAGATTAATATTTCATTCTTATCATTAAGGTTATCTTAATTTTTATGCATTTGGTTTATTAGTATTATTTTAGAGTGTTTATTCCACGTAGTTTGAGTAAAGTAAGACTGATTAAATATTGTTGGCTTTGATATCTTATTTGACTTTAATGTATTTTATTCTGAGCTGCACACAGTTTCATCCCCTAGTGGGAGTGGGTAATCGGGGAGGTTTTCAGTGAGATATAATCCCAGCCTCTGTTGCATTTGTGGTGTATAGTTTTGCTCATCCTTATTTCTCCCTCTTATCAGGTCCAGTACAATTACACAGTGACTGCTCGAGCTTTAGGGACAAGCTCTATTTACTTTTTCTTTTTTTTTTTAACACTTCTTTTTTGTTATTAAGCATCCTCCACATGAGATCTACCTTGCAGTCAAGTTTTGACTGTAGAGGACCCAGCAGAGCACTGAAACTCTTTCACCTTGCTCTGCTAAGACTTTCCTCTTGTCGGGCAGTGCTGTCTTTTCACTACTCTCCGGCCTAGTGACCACCGCCCACTCTGAGTGTCTATGGCTTTGACTGTTTAAGAAGTATTATAAAACGGGAGATCATACCACATTCATCTTTCTGGAGCTGGCTTATTTCCCTGATCATAATAATGTTCTCAAGCTTCACACGCTTACATATGCAGACCTTCCTTCCTTCTACGGTGAAATAGAATTCCACTGTGTGCATAAACCACGTGTTCTGTTCATGAAGAAAGTGCATCCTCATCCAAGACTATAGCTCATTGGTGTCCACTTTAACAGCTCATTTTCCAGTGATACAGGAGTCTACTTGGCTGGTGTGAACTTTCCCAGAGATTGTGCTATACATAAGAAAAATCAGGCAGCTGTTTACCAAAAGAGGCATGCAAAATCAAATATATTTTATTACATTTTTATCTCTATAATTTCTGAACAAGAAATTTTCTCTTCTTACAGAGAATATATGAGACTTTTGAATAAATTATTGGATCAATTAAATTATTTTTAAAAATTGATTTTATTGATCCATTTTATATATATACATTGTGAACACATTCAACATTGATGGTTTATACCAGTGTATGACACATTTTGAGCAAACCTTAAATTCAAAAAAGCAACTATTACTATGTCATATTATAAATTGTTCAAGTGTGCATTTCTAAAAATGTAAACTAAAGACCAGAAAAAATCTTTTGGTAATCAAATTATAAGTACATCTGTTTTACTCTCATTTTGAGCACATTTGTGTTATTATTATTAATGAATACTATGATATATAATCCAGCTGTGAAGTCCAATTAGATGAGAAGTTTGCTCAGCGTAAAATATTTCTGGGAAAATAATGGATAACTTGTATCAAAACATAGGCTTGAGACTTTAGATATTCTTTCACAAAACACTAAATGCTCTAATAAAAATGATATGACCTGACTTTATATTTCTAAATGAATATCATAAATTATTTGTTTAAAATTATAATATACTGTTGCATATTTAATCTTTAAGCTGAGTTTTCACCCTTTTAGAACAATGCAGTAATTTCTGGACAGTGTGAATCCATAAAGGGTTATTTGAAGCCATCATTACTAATTATTCCATTCTATGCCCTCTCACATTGTTTAACCAGCTGGTAACTATAGCAGCACAATGTCCGTCATTACTGAAAGCTGTCTTGCTTTTAATGTAAATGGTTGCTACAAAATCAATGCCTCTTGCTTCTAATTGAATGAATTAATGGATTTTGGCACTGGGAAAAATTGAAATATATTACTTATAAACTTTTCAGAGTCGTATTTCAATAATGGATTATCTGATGAGTGACCAGACAGAAAGTTCAAGGAGGTGACCCCGATAATAAAATTGGGACATAAAAAAATTACTTCACTCCTGTCATCTTCCACCTCACGTCTCTTCTAGAGGACAATACAGTTAGATTGAACACTAATAAAAATAGAAATTATTTTAACTGAGTCATACAACTCATCATAGACTTTAAAGAAGATAATTGGAATTGTTCTAATTCCTTATTGTCCTTCATCTGACTTTACAGGTGAATCTGACTTTACAGGTGAATTTGCATATTTATTCTGAGATGATGATACCTATACATGACTGAAATGTGAGTATTTGTATTTTAATTATTATACTAAATGATACATTTCCATTTCTTCCACACAAAATACAGCAAGGTACGAAGCCAGTCTCTGGAAGGTAATTAAGTCCAGTGGGACTTACATGGATTTTTCCCAGGGACAATGAACTCATGACCAAAGCACTTGACACCAGGCACCACTGGTTGAAGACTTCAGAAGCTCAACACTGCGCACTGAGGAGCAGCCTGAGGACAGGGCCTTCCCAGGGACACACCAGATGTAGACCAGAGCACCTGCGCTAGGCTCTCCTTAGAACACATGCAAGTTGAAATACGTTACTTATAGACTTCTTAGAGTCCTATTGCAATAATGGAGTATCTGATGAGTTTAATCGCCATCTATCCAGGTTCTGAGACTTTGGGATCATAATCACATATGACAACAATTGTGAGAAAGCTTAAAGTATTGAGAACATTATCAAAAAGTGACAGAGACACAATGTGACCTGAACGTATTGGAAACATAATACTGATAGTCTTAATCAATGCAGGGCTGCTATAACCTTAACACTGTAAAAAAGGCAATAATTGTGAAACATAATGAAGCACAAAAAAATGACAGATGCCTTTAAATGCCCTTCATTTATCAGTCCCTACATCTATATTTCTGTCAATTTCACTGATTCTTTCAAAAATTGTCCCTAATACAATGACATCAATCCTTGAAAAAGTGTATTTGAAGGGAATTAAAGAGAAAATCTTGTTATTTATAAAGTTGCACAGGAAATTCTATAAAATATACTTAAATAAAATATTATTGACTTGGTTCTAAAGACAGACATAGAATTACTGATTCACATTTAAAGAAAATGTCTCCTTCCATTCTCCTCATTTTTCACATTATATATGTATATGCTTATGGGCACATTTCCTTCAATGATCATTATAGAGATATCAATTTATCCTGATGCCACACTGAGCTGAAGGATTTTATGTTATCTCAAATCCTAAATCAGAAGCAAAGAGTGAGTTTGTTTTTAAATTACTTAATTTCACACTCTACTAGTGCTTTGAAGAAATACTTGTGGAAAAAATAATTTCCCATGTCCCTGCATGTTCAGACATGCCTTCTCTTGTCTCAGTAAGGACAAGAGAGACAGTCGCATAGGTAAAAGTTTATTAGATGATAACTCACTTTCCTTAGTACACTCTAGACATTTTGCATTGTATTCTATTATTTTGTTCATGAAAAGAAGCCTATAATCTTTTCATATTTTCTTGTTTGTTTTATATGTGCATTTCATTGTTATTGAAAATAGCAACTCTGTAATATTTATTCACCACATCTCCCTGCTTATTTTAACCTTAGATTATTTGGAGAATATTTCTTATCACTGTATATTTAATTTCTTTTTTGAGACAGGGTCTCACTTTGCAGTTCAGGCTGGCCCTGAGTTCACTATGTAGCCCAGGCAAGCTTTGAACTCAGCAATCCTCCTGCCTCTGCCTCCCGAGTGCTGGGATTACAGGCATGAGCCACCACTCCCGGCTGTATATTTAATTTTTAATATTTTATTATTTTATTTCTCATCTATTAAAAAGGTCAGTGATGTACAGGATATATGTCTGCTACTAATTTTCATATAGGTTTTAGCAAGTGGTGTTTTAAAGTCTGTATCATTTGAAATCATTTTCTGGCTTTTATCAGTTTTGTTCTCCATGGTTTCCAGGTGATTCACTAAAGATACTCTGGCTGAAGGATATCACCAATGATGACATATAAATGCACAGAAGTTTCCTAGCATAAAGAAATGTTAAAATGTGCTGCAATTTAATATTCTAATATATGCTAATATTGGTAAATCATTTTAATATCAAAACTAAGTAAAATTTTCTGTCGATTTCCAGAAATTAAAGGATCCACATTTGCAAGTTCAGTAATGAGTACAAAGATCTAAAAATAAAATCATCATCAACAGTAAAATATTTGTAGATGTTTAGTTCTGTGTTGAGTGTGGCATCCACAGCACCTAGAGGCTGACTTCAAGTATTTCTCTTAAGAATCCCCATTAAGAACGGCTGCTATCGCAAAACTAGCCAGCAACAAATGCTGGCGAGGTTGTGGAGAAAAAGGAACCCTTCTCCACTGTTGGTGGGAATGTAGACTAGTACAACCATTGTGGAGATCAGTGTGGAGATTCCTCAAAAAACTAGGATTAGAGGTTCCATTTGACCCTGCTATTCCCCTGCTGGGGACATACACAAAAGAATTACAAGATTCACATCACAGCGACATATGTGCACCCATGTTTATAGTAACTTAGTTTATGATAGCTAAATCTTGGGAACAACCCAAACATCCATCGACTCTAGATTGGATAAAGAAGTTTTGTTTTTGTTTTTGTTTTTGTTTTTTTTTGTAAAATGGAGTATTTCTCTGCCATACAGAGCAATAAGATTAAATCATTTATACTCAAATGGATGTACCTTTGGGACATACTCATAAGTGAAATAAATAGTTCACATTCTTTTCTCTGGTATGAGAAACTGAAGTTATAAATGTGTTCTAGAATGCAGGATTGATACTGTGAAATAGTAAATATTCAAAGGGAAATGGGATTTTGGGGTAAACAATGAAGAAAGAAAAAAGCTGATGGTAAACAAAAGAAAACAATGCTTGTGTATATAGGAGTGAGAGGACGTAGGGTGTGTGGGGGGAAATGAGAATTAAGTTGTTTCATATACGGGTACAAACTCTCAATGTGGAGTATAATTGTTATGTGTATATACAATGTACCAATGAAAGGTACCAATAAAAAAAAGAAAAGAATCCCCATTAGGCTTTTATACATTCCACGAGGACTAGAGAGACAGAATCTATTTTCTAATAAGAAAAGTATTTTGTAAAGTAATACATCCAGGAAGAACACTTTTTCTATGTGTTAACTTACTGTATTTAGACGAAGGCCATAGATAATATTAGTCAGTAGGGTGCTAGAGATGAAAAATAATGGAACCAGGAGCGGTACTGATCCTACGGGACCAACCTCAATGTGTCCACCTTTTCTTTCACCCCAACAATTAATATTTTTCTCATATTTAAGATACTGATATACCATCTTTTGGTGCCTGTCGAGTGCATAAAATTACAAAATGTGTACTTAAAATCCAAATAATCATTCAAACCATCTTCATGGCTTCCTTCCTTCTTTTCTCCCTTCCTCCCTGCTTCCTTCCTCCTGCCCAGCCCTTGCCCTCCTGTTCTTCCTTTCCCCTCCAGTCTGCCTCACCTTCCAGCCCTGAGTGATTCCTCTTGACCCACCAATCAAGTTATATAATGGTGCGAACTCCTACACACAGTTACTGTACAAGTTGAGACACAAATAGCACAGCAGATACAAATATTTTGAGTCAAAACAAGAGACTTGTGGGATCAGTGGTCGATAGCTGTCCTGAAATAATCTGGTGCTACTGAGAAGTTTGCTTCAGTCTGTAGGTGCGACCTCTATGATGCTTCACCTCAACCCGTGCGGAGTTGGTTCTGTATTTCGGGGGATCCGTCTCTTCCAATTAAAGAAAGAATGTATTCAACTTGGAGAGCTAGCGCACCAGCTCAGTCGTGACCTTGAGATAAAGGCAGAGGGGTCAGAAGGTGATCAGAAGTGGGAAATCTTGGGCTGGAGGGTTAGCTCAGTGGTTCCGGTGCCTGCCTCGCAAGCGCAACGTCCTGAGTTCGATCCCGGTAACCACA
>PVIC010008451.1:32057-48219 GCA_004025085.1 Thryonomys swinderianus
AAAAAAAAAAAGAAGTGGGAAATCTTGCAGCTCAGGGATGAAACTAGTTCTCTGTGCAGCTTTTAAAATTCTGTCTTCCAAAGCAAATGGCAGTGTCAGCTCAGATTCAAAAGCTGGGAAGAGTGTGCACCTCTAGATAGGAGGCCTCACAGCATTACAGTGATGAAGGTGGAGAGAGAGAGAGAGAGAGAGAGAGAGAGCTTTAGATAGTAGCTATTTACTTCAAATATTGTGGCATAGGAACATAACATTATTAAGTGATAAAACTGAAAAAGATGGTCACATATATATACATATACATATTTTAAATATATATGCTTATTTATTCAATCTTCATATGAACTCTTATTTATTCCTTGTTGTAAATTTTAAAACAGGAATTAGAAATTTTGCCAGTTTGTACTGCTGTTAATTTTGTCTAGACCTGTAATCTCTAAATTTTTAACTATGTGTGTATTCTCTTGCTTTTTGTCTTAATATATACATATATATGAACAATATTATATCAAGTTGTAATAAATATATATGCGGTTTTTAATCTTCATGATATAGGAATACCATTTTTGCATGAAATGTCTAAAAATAAATATTTCAACATAAAAACTAGTATCCTTATGAATTACAAATAGGTGCAATAATTCTAATTCTAATTCTTAGATCTTTCATAAGAATATCTATCTCACAGAATAGTACTATTCTGTTATAGCTATCCCAGCATAATGGATTATCCTTTTTCTATGAAAGATTTTAGACAAATGTTATTGAGTGCATATAAAAAATACCTGTACTCCATAAGTTTCTTGTGTCCGAGGGCCTTGTTTCGTATCTTAATACCAAAGTGTGAGTGACCTCTAAACCAAAGAACCTGTGTTTACAATGTTATGTGTTTGTCTTCCTCTGTTACTGTGGAAACAAAAGTAATCAGCATTATAATAATATGCAAATATAGCCACATTTTAAAAACTATTCATTATGAAGATTTTCACCTGAATAGAGCGGATTTTTTCCTTTGGTTTAAGTGTAGGTGTAGACTTTTACAACATAAAAGTCTTCAGCTGTTCTGTCTTACTGACAGTTGTCTTGCTTAACAAAAGTTAGGCATGTTAACAAAAGTATCTTTATATTTCTCCTGTTTAAAGAAATTTTGGTTTTTGTATCAAAATGAAAGTGTTAAAAATATCCACTACATATACTTTCTGCATCCCATATTTCAAGACTTGTATGACTATGTTTTGAAAGATTTTATAAATTCTACATAACCTGGTTATGTCTGAGGCTCACAGTTTAAAGTAATCACTAATTGCTGCAATGTTTCACTTTAAAATATTGGTCTTGTTTTTCACTTCAATAAGCTAAGTGGTATGTTTTATCCCGTACTCCAACATTGTTTACTTCTATTCTTTCTTAATTCATGTAATAAATTTTAATAGAAAGCATCACAGTTATTGGTTCGAGAGATATATTTATTAATTAGCTACATACACTAAAGGAAAAGCACAGTTTTCTTTAAATTCAATTCACATTAGTGAAATACGGGGAGTACACTTTAGCAGCAAGCGATTCCTTTCTGAATATTATTTCATGCTAAAATTTTAGTTTAAATCTTCCCTTAAATTAAATTTTACATTAAATGTAAAATGGTTCAATAGCAATTTTTCCCAACTCTTTGTGTATTTAATAATTCTGTTGTATTACATTCTAATTAATCATTAACTTACAGTTGTTCTATTTTTCCTGCATAAAACTAAATTGCTCTGCATACATATATTCCTAAATATTCTAAAGTATTATTATTTTGTTTTCTAATGTTAAAATTGTTAATATAAAAAGTTAAAGAAGAAAGAACTATGCAGTCTTGTTCAGATGTTTGCATTTTATATCTCTTGGAAACTACAAAGGAGTTTAAATTACTAACCATACTGTGTAACATACTTTATTCCTTTGAGTTCATTTCATCTATCATATTTAATTGCTATTTTGTAGTAATTTGCAATCAGATTCAGAAGATAAGAATTAATTCTATCAAGAGGTTTGCATACAGAGTTAATTCTAGATACACATTATATGTATAAAAGCATGAAGACTTTAATGCTAAATAAATATTCCTTGGGTTACATTTTAGTGTTATTACTATTTTGATATTATTCAATAGTATGTGCAAATTAAAATTATGTTGAATTAGAACAAGGGTAACATAGTCAACTACACCTGTAGCTTGAAACTGAGAAAGTTTTTTATTGACACCACTCTTTTCCATATTTTAAATGTTTAGACATCATATTTTAAGGCACTATGAAAAGGTTAGCTTCTAAAAGAAATGAGAAAGAAAGGCTCAAAACAGTAATTATGTATATTATGTGTATGGTAGATACAGGGAGGTAATTATAATTTGGAGCTTTGGAAAAGTATTTCAGTAGGATGTTGGTTGATTCTTACAAACTGTTCTTCATATTGAATGCGATTCTGTCATGATAATGAAGAAAGAATTATGTTTTTCTATGATAGAAAAAGTGGATGGTTACATGTGTACAAACTTTTACACTTTTAAATAATGATGACATTGTAGTTTCTATTCATTCTACAGAAGTGGATAGAAGTATTGTTTAACCTGTATTTAGAAATATGCGATTATAATTTACAATATTTTACATTGCATCGTTTTGAATCTCCACTAATGCATGGTAGATTTTGTGAAAGACCCGGAAGCAGAGAGAGTAGGGAGCAAACGGGAGGGGAGATAAACCTTCTGCGTCAGGCCCCGCCCCCAACCGCCCGTGACACGACCCCTTTCCAAATGCCTGCACCACACACGCACAGAGACTTCGGGAGACAGTCTCAATGTCACCAGTGCCAACTTGGAAAATGTCAGTGGAAAAGGCAGAGAAGGAATAAGCACAGGAAAGGAGGGTTAAATGCAAGGCGGATGAGACTAACAACAGCAGGAGCACCGGAAACTATTCACCCTCCTACAACAGCGTGAAAGAAAAAGAGAGTAGGGAAGACTGAAATGCATTGACCTCCGGGAACCGACACTGTCCAGCGCACAGAGGAAGATGAAGGAGCAAAACAAGAATACGGGTGCCCAGCAGCAGAAGGCTCACAGGAGACTATCTTCGCTCTCCAGTAAAAATAAGAGCATTTGAGAGAAGCTAAAACCTGGAATTGGACAGATGCGTCAACAAGAGACATGAAGAAGGAGAGGTCAGACAAAATGAAAGAGAAAACAACAGGAGCAAAGAACAAAGCCAAAACTACTACCCAAAGGTTCTTCACTGTATGGATCTGCTGTGTCCTGTAGACCGTGCCACGGGCATCGGAGTGGACCGCTCCGACCTCAGTAATGCCCGAGTGGAGCTCAATGAGCCCCTGCAGACTTGAAGTCCGCAAGAGTCCTAGGTCCCGTGGGTGAGACTCACTGCACACACTCACGCACGACTACAGTCAGGAGGATCTCTTCACTCTTCCCGTGGGTGTTCATCTCACGGTGGCAGACAGGGCACTCGCACACTGAGAGCCCCTAAGCGCCAGCGCTGCTGCCCCACTTGGTCAGTGAGTGCGGACAAGTAGGTGGAGTCTCTGCAGGCTCCTCCCCCTGGGCCGGCCCCATGAGACGTGAGGGCCCAAGAGTCAGTGTGGGCGAACAAGGGGGCAGGGTCTCTGTAGGCTCCTCCCCTTCCGCTGGTCACGGGGAGGGCAGGTCCCGAGGGCTGTCGGGAAGGCCTGGCCAGCACCGAGCCCTGCTGTGCAGAGGCAGCCTGTACTCACCATGGGCAGAGAAGTAGATGGAGTTCCTCGGAAATTCCCTTTTTTCCATTTCAGGGAACATGAACTTGGCGTATCTGACATATAGCAGGTCGGGAGTCATGTTTTCCTCTTTGTCGTTCTCAGGGCTTCGGTCCATCTCCTTTTATCATCTTCCTTTTACATACCTTAAGAAAAGTTTCTTTATAATGACTTAGTTATATTTGGCTCATTTCTATGTGTAATGTATGATAATTCATAAAATGTCTCGTTTTATTCTCTTTGTGCTTAGTTATCCAATTTAAAGAAACCAAACATCATGTAGAAGACTACAAACACACAGGGAAATTCACCAAAAGGTGAAGCAATGAAAAAAATATTTATTCAAAATACATTATTATACAACTTAGCATGACATTAAAAAATAAATTCTCCACAAAAAGCATTTAAACCAGGTCACTAACATTTTGTTTTTTCTTCTTCAAAATTTATGTTACAGAGCCAACTCCTCAGTTTACTTCTTTTTAATCCTTGTCTCCTTTTGTTGTTGTGTCACTATAAAATGTTTGTAAATCCAAAGTAAAGGAAATCGATAACTCTAGATTGTTCATTTTTTAAAGTGGAATAAGTTTTGCAAACTAATCAGGAGAGGAAATCATCGAGAAATAAATATTTAACAACTATTCATCACAATGAGACCTTAAAGTGTAATGAATCACCCTTACAATTTCCATATCACTCTATCGATTGTTTAAATGCAATGTCTAACTAGCTTTAAGGGCACTACAAATAAAGTATTGAAAAAGTTTACAATATCAATATTCATTTTTTATTGATTAGTTGTCACTATTTAGTTTTAGATCCAAATTAACACACTTAAGACAATAATTTAAATTCATGATTTAAATGTATTCTTCTGACAACTCTAGGAATTGCCTTCTTAGCCTAGAGGAATAAGCTGTTTAATTTTGTTTCATAAGCATAATAAATAATATAGTGTATTTCTCATAGGCCACTAAATATTTAAAATATCAGATGTACTATATTCTATTCTATTTTAATCACATGAAAGCATTTGGTGAAGTCAAATGATATAACCTCATAATAATTCACAACCCTTAATATAAGAATTTAAGCAGCACTGTTTATGATCGCATCTAACTCCTTGCTTTCTATTAGCAAGAGGATTTCCTACATGTGTGCCATGTGAATTTCAAATTTATCTTTCAAGCCTGCTGTCACCTCCACTCTTACTGTGATAGTGAGGAGGGAAACTTCACCCTCTGACTGAACAGTTCTTTTTGCCAAAATATTTCTCTTTTTCAATGTGGCTACATCAGCTCATAGCTGTCTCTCTTTTGCTTTGAAGACAAATACCACAATATTTTAATTCTTGGTTGCTTTATCACAGGACCACAATGTAAGGAAGCTTTTGGATGCTCCTGCAAAGTAGCTAAGTTTTCTTTTACCCACGGTGGCTAGAACTTGACCCACATAGTGAAACAAGAGGCGAAACCCTGAAATTAAGTGAATTACTTAAATCAGTATTCTGGAGAACTGACCCCTCTAGTTGAATGTCCATATTGGGATCTCTTTACAGTTTTGTTCAATATTTGTTCATATAATCCTAGAAAGAAAATAAACTTCTTGGGATATATTTGTGAGCTTACTATAAAACATGATTTCAAGTGTACCAAATATTTTCTTTTCAAAGGAACGTGAAAAATGAGATTACTTAATTCTAAATTATGAGAACCTACATTAGTTTTTTTTACTTCTTAGAAGACACTCTGATAGCCTGCCTATTATAGCTTTATTTATGCGAATTAAAAGACTGTCTAGTTAGCTGGGTTTTTTTTCAGAAATAGAATGTACAATTAAACTACACTGAGGAATTTCTGTCATCTGAATCCTTCCAGCTGACTACCTCTTTCAAAGTCCATTGTTCTGACACCATAGTATAAATACATGATCTCTGCTTATCTGTGTCACTTCCTCCGAGAGATTCCAGTACCACTTACTACTGGCATCACCACCAACACACAGGAAATAACCTACGAAGTAAAATACAAACTTGTCCTCCCGTAGTAACATGTTTTTCAAGATGACTAAAATCTCTCATATGCTCTAGCTAATACAGGGAATTGAGATTATGAGGAAAGGAACTGAGTTTTGAAAAGTTACTCTAGTGATAATCTAGTTTTGCTTTTCAAATATTCTGAGTTTGTTTATGCCATTGCGGAGTTCGTAAAGTTTGTGCCTTTAATAATTCTCATGTTTCTGTCACTTACAGAGACAGGCTGAAATCAGATTCTCATCGTAGTTCTGAAGCAGTGCGGAGAGGGGTACAAGAGGGTTTCTGGTGCAAGAAAATGACAGATCAGTGAAACAAAACGTCAGCTTCATCATTCGAAGGAGAGGTTCCCCTTGTGCTGGCAAAGTACGCTTAGTAAAGACCAAATTTCGGGGAGATGAGTAAGCGTAACCCCACCACAGAAAATATTCTTGGAGATTGACTCTTTCCAATCAATGGACTAATTTCATGGGTACAATACCTAAGAAGCATCAATTTAACATTTCAAGTGAACTATCAGAGGGGTAAAAAGACTGGTTTTTGTGCAGAGTTTATAAAATGAAGTATGTTCTTCAAAAGTTGGTGTAAGGCTGGGCGTGGTGGCTCAGGCCTGTAATCCCAGCACTCGGGAGGCAGAGACAGGAGGACTGCTGAGTTCGAGGCTTGCCTGGGCTACATAGTGAGCTCAGAGCCAGCCTGAACTACAAAGCAAGACCCTGTCTCAAAAAAAAAAAAGTACATAGAGATGTGAGGCCTGTCAAAATAAAAAAAAAAAAAAAAAAGTTGGTGTAAGAATTTAGCCCTTGGGTGCTTGAGATTAGACCATTATTGTCATTACAGGCAACTATGAAAACCTGAGTAACACAACTCATTAGGGTATTCACATTGTTCTAGATCAAGAGTTAGTTTCAGTAAAAAAATAAGTCTTTTCAATAATTCATTCTAATTAAATTGTTTTCTTCTGTAGTTTTTCCTCGAGTTTTTCTACTATTCTTGAGAAATATTTAGAATGGGTCTTAATTTTCATACTCACATGATTAATCCACTCCACTGCTATAAACATAGCAGATTTGCCTGACTCATCATTTCGTACAACTCTTCTATACTTCAGAGTGTAGAATTCAAATGTTCAGAGAGAATTTTGTCTGCTATTGCAACCAACCACTCTGTTAGATTGTTTTTGTTCTTTTTATGCTGTGCCTATGTCCCAGTTGTCCTAAATTGAAGGTTTTTGGGAACTTTACATCAAATGAGTCTTTGGTGTCATTTTTTCCAATAGCTTAGATAACTGTTAGTATTTTTTTAATATAAAGTGTTCTGTGCTATTGAGATATATGCTTGGCCGGGTGTGGTGGCTCATGCCTGTCATCCCAGCACTCGGGAGGCAGAGACAGGAGGATTGCTGAGTTCGAGGCTTGCCTGGGCTACATAGTGAGCTCAGAGTCAGCCTGAACTACAAAGCAAGACCCTGTCTCAAAAAAAAAAAAAGTACATAGAGATGTGAGGCCTGTCAAAATCATACCTCATTCGTTCAAAGTAAATGTATGCTTACTTTAAATGTACTTTTATAATTATTAGTTTATTTTAGAAAATAATATAAAGTTTATCACATTTTAGAAATTGTTTGACATATAGTTTTGAAAATAAAGGAATAAGAATTATTATAATTGAATAACTGAATTAAAATATAACATTTTTATATTTATAAATTTCAAATTTATATATATAAATTTATTATACATTTATATTATATAATATATTATATATATATAAAACATATATTATATATGTGAAATTTTTGCTGTTTAAATGGCCAAAGAAGTTAAATCTGATTAGTGAAAGTCCTATAAATTAGATATGAATTAAGAATTTTACTCAAAATTTGTTTTGTTGTCCACTATACTAAGTTACTATAAAGCTTTGTATTGTTGTCTTTGTCAGCACTGATTTCTCCCAGCTCTGGAGGGTAGAAATCAAAGCGTCAGAGTGGTTAAATTCTGCTGAGAAGCCATTTCATTTTGCAGACTGTCACCTTTTCTTTGTATCTTCATGTGGCAAAGAAAGAGTGAGAAAGCTTTCTGGCCTCTTCCTGTAAGACACAAATACTATTCAGTGAGGTCTTCACTAACCTGTGATAGACTACTCCTCAGGGTCTATTTCAAAATATTGTTATATTATGGGTTGGGTTTAAGTAGAACACTAGAATATATAATATTCAAACCATAACATCACTCTTGGATGTAAGAAACATAAAAAAAAAAAAAAAAGACATTCATGGGCTGGAGATTTAGCTCAGTGTTTCTGGTGCCTGCCTCGTAAGCACAAGGTCCTGAGTTGGATCCTGGTAACTACATACAATGCTGGGCGTGGTGACATGCCCACCAGCAATCAATACCACATACCACAGTGCTGGGGGTGGTGGTTCATGCCTGTAACCCCAGCACTCAGGGGGCAGCGGCAGGAGGACTGCTGACTTTAAGGCTTGCCAGGGCTACATAGTGGGCTCAGGGCCAGCCTGAACTACAAAGCAAGACCCTGTTTAAAAAAAAAAAAAAAAGACATTCATCTTGGATAGTATGAAAGCATTTTTTAAAATAGAGGAAGCCTGTTTTACTCCGTACTTATTACTGTGACTGCCAAGAGATGCAGTCTTTCTTCATAGAGTTTAGTTTGATTATTCCATGACTATTCATTTCAGTAAGAAACTATATGCTATTTTCCAGAATTGTCCTTGCCAGCCTAATAGCAATAGGAAAATATCAACAATATCCTGAAGAAGTTCATATTAATATTTCATGTTAATTAAGCAACTTTTTTTTCAAAAAGGTGTCACTTATAGCAGAATTAGGTCCGTGAACTTCAAAGGCATTTTAATTAAGCAGAGTAATTTTTCTTTGACACTTAATTAAATGATCACAGATCCTAGCAAAAAAAAAAAAAACATTCAAAAGAAAATGGGTTGTAGTTTAGTTGGCAATAAGAGAATGTCTTTTATGTCTAGTAAAAAGAGTATAAATCTCCCTTTTTCGAACTGAACACCTTGTATTATGCCAAGCTTTCAGTGAAGCTTATCAGAAATCATTACTCCTAATGATGGAAAAGTAAGATTCATTTACACATATTAGAAGTCTCAAAGTGTGGTAAACCTATTGTAAAATAACTCACTGAATTAGTAATGTAATATATGTGTAATGTATAAATTATAATGTAATATATGTATTTCATATATATTATAGTGTATGCATTATATATATATATTATAATGTAATATATACACACAAACATAGGATTTTTTCTGTATTGTTTTTCACGTATTTTCATAGGTAGTTTTGTTTCCATTCTGCACAAAATTTTACCTTTTAGAAATAAAAGGGCAAAAAGAAAGAAAAAAAGCAGGAATGTTTCTGTGCAGATGTCAATCATATTTTTCTCACGTCTCATTCACTGTGTAGTCACATGTCTGTGCGGAGCCCGGCCCTCGGCGGCCGGCGGGGCGTCACTGGCTTAGGTCCCTCGGCCCCCGAAGCGCATGCGGCAGGGGTCGTCTTGATGGCGTTTGTGTTATGCTCAGAAACTGTAGTTTCAAGATCCACGTGTAAGGTCTTCTATGAAACCATTTTTAGGCTATGCTTCTGATTCATACAATAGATGTGTGACATACATACATATGTGTGTATATATATATGTATATATGTATGTATATGAATTTCTATATGTATATATATATATATATATGATATATATACACACATTTATATGCGTGTGTGTGTCTTTGTAACCAGACTTGAAACCGATTTTTATTAATACAAATTTGGGGAGCTTGAGAAAAAAGTACATTTAGAATATACTGGCATTTACTTAATAGTAAATTTAGAAATTATAAACCAATACACTCCAATATATTTACCATTCTAAATAAAATAAAACAATGAAATATATCACTTTCTCTAATTAGGAAAGTAATGTTTAAGATGTCAGTCACTTGCCATCATGAAAAAATCTGTTGTTTGTAAGATATTATATGGTTTTTCGTGTATTGTTTTCTTTAATGCTAAGATTCACATCATTTGTGGGATTTTTAATTAATAATCCATAATTTATTATCTTCATTATCCCTTGCACAAAAAACTGTTGCTGGCAGATGTTGTTCTCATGGTTCGTCAGCATCATTTAATTAAACAATATAAAACAATATTTTTCCAAATGTAGAGAAATTAGTTATAGAAAAAAAAGTCAAATTATCTAGGTTTATAATAGCTATGTAGGTAAAAAAATAGTCCAGAAAACTACCTCTAGTCATATTTATTCACACTTATACACACAACAGATTATATCATGCAAACTAAATTTAATCAAATTTGATTACAAAATATACACACATAATACTCTTACAATGTTACCATTAATGAAGATTTTGCCTTAAGTACTTCCTGTTTTAATAGCCAGAAGTTTACCTAGTCAGCTTCGTGGTGGTTTCCCTGATATTATGCTGTTAATTGTTTTAACTTTTCGATTTAATTGGGACACATGTAGATTTGCAGATCACGGCTAGGTACTCTGGTTTGACAGGCACGATGGATCCTGAGCCAGTCTTCAACCCCCAGGGGGTATAACGTTAGTCCTGCAGGGTCTCTCGGATGTGACACCATGCACTCTTTCTTAAGGATTTCTCCCTTTAGCATACTCATTTTATGTTCTGACTAATATTAAAGTAACTTTCTCCAGCCCTTGGCCTATCAACGAACACAAATACATGTTCTCATGTTGTGATTTTTTATTTAACTATGAGGCATTATGGTATGTGGTATTGATTGCTGTTGGGCATGAGTCTCCACGCCCAGCATTGTATGTGGTTACCGGGATCGAACTCAGGACTTCGCGCTTGCGAGGCAGGCGCTGGAACCACTGAGCTAAATCTCGGCCCCAAATTGCCAATTTTGCCTGTGATAGTGATGTGTATATAAAATGTACCAATAAATAATTCAATAAAAAAGAGCTCTTTCACGCCTAAGGAATTTACCATTAAATGTGAAAACACAGGTTACACAAAGATTTATGAAATAAACTTAATGGGAGTAAGTACCTTAAATTATTGATTAATTATATTAGAAAGATATCTCATTTGTTGATTTCTTCTGATACTTCTTGTGCTGTAGAGGTTTTGTTCATAAAGTCTTTCCCTAAATCAATGTCTCCAATTCTTTAAATTTTGTGGCAGTTGTTATTCTCAAAGACAGTTATAAAACCAGTAGGCCACTTTTATATAGATACATACGTTAGATCATCTATTGAGTAAATCCAGACAAAAGTGCTCATAACAACATTTTTAGTAACTGTAAAGATATGCAACACTAAATTATGCACAAATAGAGAAGAGATTATTAAACCATGCTGTACTGTTACAGTGGAATACTATGTTGGAATAGAAATAAGTGAACTTCAGCTGCACAGCGCAACCTGGAATCACAATATAAGTAAAAATACTTCTAAAGGATCTTTTATAAAACACAAAATAAGTGATTTCAAAATATAAAAACTAATCAAAGGCTTTGTATGGAGCTCAGTGGTTCTGGTATCGTCTTTGCAAGCCCTAATTCCTGAGATGGATTTCCAGTACCAAAAAAAAACCCAAAAAACAAAAAAGAAGAAGTGAAAAAGGGAGACATTTTTTAAAGCTAGTACTATAATTACTTGAATCAAAGAGAAAATGTAGTAGCTACTAAGTGTGTAAGGTAAATTGTAATTTATATAGTATAACAAATGAAATAGCAAATTTCCTCTGACATGAGTGTTCACAAAAGAATATTAAATTTATGCAGTACTAAATAAATCTGAATAATCTTAATAAATAAAAGATAAAATTAACAATGTTGATGTCAAAATTATTTAAAGATGACAATAGTAAAAATAAAAAACATTGAAGCTTTATAACACATCAAATTTGATATTCCACATGTGTTAGTTCATGAAATTCTTCAAAACTCAGTAATGTAAACATTATATTTGACTATGTTACCAATAAATCGGGTCATTTTTAATATTGTTTCTTGCTCCAGTGCATAAAATTATTAAAGATGTATTATCATTAATTTCATTGCCATCTGGACTGTATTGAGGGATCCCCACAAAATGTGTGATTTATAATTACAGGTGAGTATGAGTGTGTTTCCAGGGAAGACTGTCATGTGTAAGCAATCTGAGTGTGCAAGAAACACACCCAGCAACTAGGGACTCAGGTAAGTAACAGTAAGCATCCAGACTATTTATTTGAGAAAAGCATTATATGATTAAGGATTTACTGTCTATCTTTATGAAAGAAGAAGCAGCACCTTGTCAATCTTATTTTTGATACAGATGCAGATATGAGAAATTATGTTTTTAGCTGTTTCATGATGTAAATACACCTGGTAACAATGAAGATAGATATTGCCTTGCACAGATTTCTTCTACTATAATTTATAGACTTTTACATTTTATCCCTTCTCCTAAGGCAAATAATTGTTTGTTGTTTGATTACACATTTTGGAAGATTGTAGAAGGTATGAACATGTTATGTAATCTTCCTTTTAAGACATTTTAGTGTGCTCAGAGACTGACATCACTCTTTGGAATAATTCCTTCCATTCGAGATCAGAATTTGCCTTGTTCTTAGAAGACTGGATAAAGAGGTACGTCGTAAGATTTGAAAACATTAATCAGATGTGTGCTTCTTGACACTGATTCTTCAATATGTGAAAAGATTATATCTGACCAAAATGTATTTCCTGAATATGTCAAATAACAGAAATATGAAATATAAGGACATATCAAAGTGAGCTACACATACATTGAGTGAAATGTAAACAGTATCATTTTCAGAAGCAAATTATCTATATTATCTGTATATTCTCAAATTTGAGTTAACTTGAAAATTCAAAAAAGAACTAACACAAACTCGAGAAGGTTATAATTATATACAATAAAAACTAACTCAAGTTTTCAAAAAAAGCAACAATGCATTTTGTAATAGAAGTGCCCTTCACAATTTATGTGAAAAAGGCTTGCCCTCTAGATGAGGTTGTGGACTTGCCTAGAGAGGAGGGTTAAAAAAATACTCAATAAGATGATGAGAACACTTGATAACTTTTTAAAAATGTGAATCTTTATTGGTACATTATATATACAATTTCATGATCACACACAATATTGAGACTATTTGTACCAGTATATGACACAATTTAATTCTCATTTTTTCCCATTTTCCCACCCACCCTACAATTTCCTACCCCCTATATAAATAAGTTTTGTTTCCTGTTTTTATTACCATCATATTTTCCCGTGTTTCTTACCCCTAAACTTGATGACTTCATAGACGTCTAAGTGATTTTGTTTCAAAACTCACACATGTGCACATAAATATGTGCATTGCCCTTGATGTGAGCCTTACCAAGGGAAAAATGCAAACAAAAACTAAATGTACAAAATCTGCTCCACGCGTTCATTTTATATTTGGATTACATATGATTCTACAACTACAGAACAAAATAAAGCTGACAAAGATATTGACACAATGTGAACCATCCTAGAAAGAGACAGCGAACTTTAGGATGTATATTTATAAAAAGCACTACCAGTAAAATATTAATTATTTAAGTTTCAAAAAGGCTCAAGGCAAAGAGAGAGCTTTTAGTATATGTGCTGCCGAAGCGAGCACAAAGGAGAGAGCTTTATAGATATTTTTATACTGGTTTATCAGAGGTCCTTATATTATTTAATAATTTTCAGTAATAGATAACAATCAAACTTGGCCTTTAATTCATACCGGGTGCACTTATGTTTAAGCCCATAGTACAAAGGGAGTACATAGCCTGATGATATTATGCAGGCTTGAGCTGCAAACATGACCCTTACTGATTCCACAGACAATTCGAAATGAGCACTTCTAACCACAATCAATTGATATTTTTCATTTATGGAGTTTCTTGATACATTTTAGATAAACATTATGATCACATTAAACATTAACAATTTCTATCTATACATAATATACTTTGATTCATGTTGATTTTAAGAAAAACCATTGAGAAAAGTAATTACGATTTTTATGATTTCTTAATGTGTTATTGCAAGTTCTTTTATTTACTGATATGCTTTTATCTCTGCATGTTTACATACTGCTACAATTATATTAATTTAGTGTTTAACCATCACCATTTTGATAAATAGACAAGAACTTCCTTTCTTTTCTTTGTTTGTATACCTACTGACCTTTTTCATTATTAACTTCTAACTGGTTCTGATTTTGTAGAGCTGCAAAACTTACCTGAATAAGTTCATTATTTTGCTGCCAGTAGAAAGAAAAGTTAATTCAATTAGAGGTTGTTGCACTTCCAGATTGAGTTAATTAAAGATCTAATCAAGCCTCCTGGGGACAAGAACATTGTCAGTTGGGAAAACTCATCGTGAGGCAAAAAGTTTAAAATTTACAGTGAGATGAATAGTTTTTTTACAAAACTAAAGCTGCATATTTTTAGGCTCTTTCCAGCTCCATCACCTCTTCACTTACCGAAGAATCCATGTCAAGAAGTGCACGTCTGATTAATGTGTTCAAATTTTATGAAGTACACCTTTATCCAGTTTCCTAAGAACAAATTCTGATCTCGAATGGAAGGAATTATTCCAAAGACAGTGACATCAGTCTCTGAGCACGCTACAATTTCTTAAAAATAAAACTATGTAACATGTACATACCTCTTCCAATCTTCCAAAGTGTGTAATCAAATATCGTATTAATCGTGAGAAAAATTAAGGAACTCATTTCTTTTTTTTTAAATTGAATTCTTTATTGGTATAATTTATATACATCTCACAATCACATGTAACATTGGGGAATTTGTACCAATATATGACACAGTCAAATCTCATTTTTACCCATATCCCCACCCACCCACACCTCCCCACCCCCTGTATACATGCTCTTTTATTTTCTTTCAGAATCCTATTTATTCCTTCCCCTCATTACATCCCCACACCAAATTTCCTTTGGAAATTTCCCATTCTACAAAGACTGTCATACTTTCTAGATCTCATTTGCATCTATAGTTGCTCATATCAACAAGAAGATCCGGTATTTTATTTCTAACACATTTTAATACTATTTTGTTCCAACCAATAAAAGTCTGTGAAAAATACTCAATCTAAGTTTCATGTGATTTTCCTTTTACTGAATTATTTATTGGTACATTTTATATTCAGCTCACAATCACACTGAACATTGTACTATTATATGACACAAGTTAACTCATTTTTACCCATATCCCTACCCACCCACAACCCCACTTTTATACATGCTATTTCTTTTTCTTTCTGAATCATATTTATTCTTTCCCCTCAATACATTCCCCCACCACATTCTCTTTGAATAGTTCCTATTATAAAATCTGTCATACATACTAGAAAGCATTTACATCTAGAGGTTCTCATGCCAGAGAAAATATATGGTATTCACTTATCTGTGATCTATTGATTTCATTTATTACTGTGTCCTCAAGTTGTATCTATTTGCTCGTTAAAAATGAAACTTGTCATTTTTATGGCAGTGTAATACTCCATTTTAGTAAAAAAAAAAAAGACACCCATCTCTTTTATTCAGTGTCCAGATGATTGGCATCTGGGTTGTTTCCAAGATTAAGCTATCACAAACTGAGCTGCTATGAACACGGGTTTACATATGTCTTTAAAATATGAATCTTTTAATTCCATTGGGTATATTCCTAGCAGGGGGATAGCACAGTCCAATGGGACATCTGGAGGAAAGAGAGCCTCTTTAGCAAATGGTGCTGGAAAAACTGGGCTTTAACCTGCCAAAAACTAAAGCTAGACCTATCTCTTTCACTGTGCACTGAACTAAAATTACAGTGTACTTGAGAATTAAACAGTAAAACAGAAACAATAAACCTGCTGCAAAACAGGTTAGGTAAAGCTCTTGGCTACTTTGGCTTAGGCAGAGACTTTATGAACAAAATCTCTATGGTGTGAGAACTAGCAGAAAGCATCAACAAATGGGATCTCATCCTACTGAAAAGCTTCTGCACAGCAAAACAAAAACAAAAAACACTGGCACCACTAAAAGACAACCAACAACATGGGGGAAAATAATCTCTAGTAGCTGTTTTTCAGATAAAGGGCTACTATCTAAAACATATAAAAACTTAAATCAGTCCCCCAGGTTTAAAGACCCAATTCAAAAATGGCCATGTGAAATAAACAGACACTTCTCAGAGGCAGAAGTCAAAGCAGCCAAGAAGCATATGAAGAAATGTTCAACATCACTGGTCATTGGAGAGATGCAGATGAAAACAGCATTGA
>PVIC010008452.1:0-48206 GCA_004025085.1 Thryonomys swinderianus
AGACCGAACAGCCAAAGACTCTGGCTGTTCCTCCTTTAGTGGTGGTTAGGTATTAACAGGACAGGGATTGTTTCGTCTCGATAACAGCTTTTTGATCAAGCTAAATTTCCTGTTTGGCTGGCACCCAAAACCCACTCGAGAAATGAGTCATAACTTCAGCTAAACCAGCCCTTCTGCATTTAGCCGATGTGAAACAGACATAAAAATAAACACTCCGTGGGAAAGTGTACCTGTCCCAGTTCAAAGGTGAGCAGATAGCCAGTAGGTGGCCAAGGGCACCGGCTCTGTCCCTGTGCCATCCAACACGGGGCCTCTGGCCATGTGTGCCAACCACGCCCCGGACACGTGGCCAATCCAAACTGAGATACAGCGGCAGAGCAACGTACACTGTATTCCAACGACTTGGCACCAGAAGAATGCACAATTTCTTTAGTAATCCTTGTATTCATTACATACTGAAATGAAAATGGCTGGATATATTTGTTTTAGTAAGATATTAATTCAGCCTCTGCTTTTCGTTGTTAAAATGCAGCTGCTTGGCCCAGTGATTGGCTCAGCAGCACAACACCTGCCCAGCGAGGTGTAAGATCCCGAGTTCGATCCCCGGTACCAACAATACAAAAATTTAAATAAAATAAAATGCAGCCACTAGACAATTTCTCAGGACTCACGTCCACCCAATCACCTGTGAAGAGAGACTGAGAACTGGACCTCTGCACACAGCCCTGCCACGAGGGATGCTTCTTCGTCTCCCATCTTGGCCATTACGAGCAGGGGGGCTGTGAGTGGTTCCGAACCAGCTTCTGCACGGACGTGCTTTTGCTTCTCTTGGGTACGCTCCAGGGAGTGGAAACGCTGCCTCACAGCCCTTGTGAGAACTAGCCATTATGAGGACTAGTCCAGCAGGTCCTCAAACAGGTAAACGGGGACAACGGGGTGAGGACAGCGACCTGGTTGAGGTGTGGCGGGCAGAGGGGCCTGGGCCACCTAGGCCAAAGCCCGGGGCTTCAGCCCTGTCTGCCTCTGCTTACCCTATGGCTTTGAGTAAGTCGCCTCGTCTCCTGCCCCGGTTTCCTTATGTGTAAGATCCAGGTGTTAGTCCAGTAGGTCTGAACCTAGGTCGTTCTGACCTCCAGGATACCTGGCATTTTGGTTTACACAGGTGGGTAGGTGATACATACCCCTGGTATCTAAGGAGCAGAGACCAAGGATGCTGTTAGACAACCCCCAGTGCCCAGCAGCCCCAACAACAGAATCACCTGGCCCGAGTGTCAAGTGTCCAAGTTGAGAAACTTTGCATCAGACTAAGGAGACCCCGCAGGACCTCTAGAGGAACTGCCTGCTTCTCAAAATGGCCATGTGGTTGGCTAAGCCCTCCCACAAGGTACGAGGGGTCCAATTTCTCCACACCCTTGCCAGCAGCCACAGCCCAGCCAGCCTTTCAGTGTGTAAAGGGTGTTCTCGAAGGGTGTTTCCTACGGACAACATCCAGGATTGTCTACAGGTACCGGAGTCACTCTCTTACCTGGTGCCTGTAATTATACCAGCCATTGGAGCCTGCGACAATCACTACCCAGTGCTTGCCGCCATCCTCCAGGTCGTTGTCCACGCTGGCGGGAAGAGCACCGACGCGCAGGACCAGGCTGAGGAACGCAGCTGCTCTCCACAGCATTCTGCACCTTGGAGTCCGCCCGCAGAGCTCTGAGAAGCACACGGCAGCCAATGAAAACACAAGCGGCACCGGGGAAGGCTGGTGGCTCAAAACAACAGTCGCGATAAATGCACCAAAAATACGGGATGAAAGGTACTGAGGAAACCACAGGGACAAACGGGAATTGTTTTCACTGAGCCTCCCCTTCTATGTAAACAAAGGTGCTGTCCCTGTCCCTGTCGCCCCCAGAAGGTTTGTCCAGAAAGTGTTTTTGGCACCTTTGAAAATTTTTGTCACAACCCAAAATAGGGGAGATAAGACTTATCAACATAGTTCACTGAGTTGGCAAAACTTTATCATGTACTGTGAACTGTCTGTAAGAAAAAATACATGTAATACAATGAGAAGGAAATGTGAGAGGCAAAGTTAGCAGTAGCTACTTAATAAAAATTTAATAGTCGTGAGTGGGATTACGGGCGCTCTTCACACATGGCTGTTTTTATTACAATTAATGGATACTATAAAGTCTGTAAACATTCAATACATGTTCCACATTAATATTAATGGGCAATTTAAGTTTATTGGTAAACTGTGCTAATAGGTACAGTCAAATATTAACCCAAGGCTTTGTCTAGCCCAGAATTTGTATGCATATTCTGTGCAGTAGGTGGGGCAAACACTGTCACCTGGTTTTACAGAAAAACACATTCAAGAGCAAGGACTTGCTTTGTGTCTGTGATGAGCCAGCTCTTCACTATGTAGCCCAGGCAAGCCTCGAACTCAGCAATCCTCCTGCCTCTGCCTCCTGAGTGCTGGGATGACAGGTGTGAGCCACCACACCCGGCATTGTTGTATGTGGTTACTGAGAATCGAACCAGGGACCTTGCACTTGCCAGGCAGGTGCTGGAACCGCTGAGCTAAGACTTCATTCTTAACAATATACATGCCTTATTTTAGACTTTAATGCCAAAACTTGGTTTCTTTTTCAAGATAGGTCTCAAACTTCTGAGCTCACATGATCCTCCTGCCTCATCCTTCCACATAGGCAAGATTATTGGCACTGTGGCATCACGCCCAGTCAATGCTAACTTTAAAGGAAAGTCTGTAACCACAAAAGCCAGGGATAAGTCCGATCTAGACACCTTTCAAACACAAGAGCAGACCCTCCTTTGTGTGCCAACTTTGCTGTTCTAAAACAACCCTGGTGACCAAAAAACACAGCCAGAGCTGTAGCTCTGTGACAAAAAGACAAGATTTTGAGACACCCCCCCCCCAACACCACTAGGCAATCAGGCAGCACGTGTTCACCGGTCCCTTCATCCACACAGCCCAGGTCTCCTGACACAGGCAGTGCGCTAGGGGCTGGGACTCGGTAACGGGGACAGGGACAAAGCTCCTGCCCCCACCGAGCACGCGGCCAGCCAGGGATGGATCTGACACAACCGCCCCGGCACTCCAAAGGACAACAGTCTCTCGTGAAACCTTAAGGGACAAAGCACTTCGGAGCAGGGCTTCTCCAAGGCCCATCACTGGTTAGGATGAAGATCTGAATCTTGCAAGCCAGGAGCGGGCCCGAGCCTGCCTTAACGTTCCCTGTGACACACATGCTACCTTCCTCAGGCTGCCCACCGGGCTCTTGTCCACCTTGGCCCTGAGCCTGGCGTCCTGGCCAACACACTGCACTGTCCTTCACTGTGGGTTGTTTCCAACTGAATTAAATTCAGGGTTATTTTCTTTCTCCCCACCCCCCAACCTGTGGTGCTGGGGATTGAACTGAAGGACTTCCCATTGAGATATAACCCAAGCCCTCCACTCCACTTTAGGATTTTGAGGCAGTGTTTGGCTAAGTGGCCCAGGTTGGGCTTAAATTTGCAATCCACCTGCCTCAGCCTCCCAAACTGGTAGGATTACTGGTGTATACCTTTATGCCTGGCTCAAATTCAGTTTTCTTTAGCTCCAAAGCAGGGCCAATGGACAGGTGACCTGAGTAAGAGGTTCCCAGATTTGGCTGGAGAAAATTTAGTATACACATAACAGATAGACGTATGCATCTATCCCCAGGGATGCAGAGTCAGCTCCTCGGATCTATGGTCTGCCTAACTGAACAGAGAGTGGGCACCACCTCGCAGCTGCCTGAATTACCCAACATGCAGCGGACACCAAGTCAGTTTCATCTTTCATCCTTGGACTACACTAAAATGTTACTTACTCCTCATGATAGGACTAACCCAATACCCACAGCCCTCGTTTGGTGCCTTCCCTCTGTCATTCTTCTTTCTTAGAAACACAGAGTTGTGCTGCCTCGAATATATCACCAGGTTAAAAGCTGCACCGTGTGTCACTGAGAGAAAATGCCCCTCAGAAACACATACACTAACACCGTTTCAGGAAATGCGCTGGGACCTGGGTGAAGACGAGACATTAAAGTTATACACACAGGGTGATCAAAAACTACAATGAATGTAGGGGCCAGAGATTAGCTCAGTGGTTCCAGCGCCTGCCTCGAAAGCACAAGGTCCTGAGTTCGATCCCAGTAACCACATAGAATGCTGGGTGTGGTGACTCACACCCACCAGCAATCAACACCACATACCACAGTGCCGGCTGTGGTGGCTCACGCCTGTAATCCCAGCACTCACGAGGATTGCTGAGTTCGCAACGGCTTGCCTGGGCTACATAGTGAGCTCAGGGCCAGCCTGAACTACAAAGTGAGACCCTGTCTCAAAAAAAAAAAAAAAAATACAATGAATGTGTGATTCAGGACATCAAGACAGGGAACAGCACAAGTAAAGACACGCAGGAAAAAAGTGCGAGGCACACAGACACTAGTGGACCTGAGGGAAGTCTGGAAACACAAAGACCACAGTGTCTGACACATTTATAATCACAGATTAGGTCTCAGACCCAAAGACAAGAAGCCTCTAAGTCTAGAACATTCAAACAGCATTTCTGGTTGCCATAGCCAATGACCAGCCCCCAGACACCAGGAAAACAGACATCTTCAGACTCTGCTGCCCTGGTTTAAATTAAGCCCTTCTTTCATAAATCTTTTCATAAATCCCTTTCCTAAGTTTCCTATTAATGTTGGAAATGTTCCTGACTAATGTTCCTGAGAGGACACTGACCATCTGAAAAGGGTAAGAATACATTTTGCAATTTCATAGTACATTGTTAAGAACAATGTCAACAAGCATCTTAATTTCCCTAGTTCCCTGAACCCCAGGGGTAACGCTTTTTTTTTTCTTTTTTTCACAGCGTCTCACTTTGGAGTTCAGGCTAACCCTGAGCTCACTATGTAGCACAGACAAGCCTCAGCTGTCCTCCTGCCTCTGCCTCCTGAGTGCTAAGATTACAGGCAGAAGCCACCATGCCCAGCACTGTGGTGTGTGGTTACTGGAGATCGAACCAGGGACCTTGTGCTTGCTGGGCAGGCACCGGAACCACTGAGCTAAATCTCCCACACCCAGGGGTAACTCTTGTGTGTGCGTGAAAAGGTACCCTGACTCCCAGGCAGGCAGATGCCCTCATGGCACTGCCCTCCTTTCCTACTTGAATGTGTAACTCTCTGTATCTAAAGCACGGCCCCTTGGCACACTGAATATTTTAAGTTGAAGGAAACCACTGGCCCTCACCTTGCCCATGGGCGCTCCTCCCCAGCAGACCCTGTGTGAGTCTGTCTCACCACAGCAGCCAGAAGAAAATTTGTCTTAATCTGTTTAAGTATTAAGTGTAATTTCTCTCTGAAACACACACAGCCCTCTACTGCCTCACACCTGTAATTCTAGCACCATGGGATCTCAAATCCTTGGATTTTTCTGATTAAAAGCAGGATTAAAACAACTCAATCCGATAGTATTTCAAATGAAAAATGTATTTATTCAAGTCATTGTTTCCTATAGTGAATATCTATGATTCGGTGGTAAACTAGAATCTAGATCAGATAACCCGGGGTGGGGATGTAGCTCAGTGATGCCTCACCTGCCTGGCAAGCAGAAAGTCATGAGTTCAATCACCGGTACCACAAAAGAAAAAAAAATAGACAATTCTTTTTGGGCTTCTGATTCTGTCAAAGGTGAAAAAGGTCAGCACACTATAAATAACAATGCAAATGATTCATGTCTATAGATATGCAAATGATTCCTACCAACTGAACTCCTCCCTCAGCCCAGCTGTGCCTCCTCTTGCACATTCACTTTAATGTTTCTAAATCTGCACATGAACCTTTTCCTTGGTCCCACTAAAATTATTGTGATTCCCCACCAAACTTCCTTATTACTAGTTAAATAGAATCCTTAACACATTTTCTATATATCTGTGTAGCTTAATGACTATCTTTTTCCTTCTAAATTATCTTCTAACAATACAGAAAATACAAGCAAGTAACGTATTTCAAAATGTCGCCAAGCAAGGTCTGACATGGTAACCCTATGGAGGAGACGGGGACCTCAACTTGCCCCTGCAGGTGTTTGATTCTCTTCAGAAAAGCATTTCAGGATCACGGAAGCCCAGAAAGACTTACTACACAGGACCCGGAACTACACAATGAGAAAAGCGTTGGAAACTCAAAGGATGAGATGCATGGTGTGCGTAGGGTCCAGAACACTTTGTGGTCTTGGGGCAGCCTCAGACAGACAACCTGGGACACTGGTTTTTTTGAGTTATTTCCAATTTACCTACCCAGAGTCTATTTCCTGAAATGATAGAAAAACTGGCCATACTGATTAGGTTAAATGTAAATGACTCATGTGTGTTTGATTGGCGATATGGGTGGTACCCAATAATGCCCTTTCTTTGAGTGAAAGTCTGAAATTTAAGGATTTATAGTATCCAAAGAAAAACACACAAGGTGATTTAGGATCTATTGTATCTTTAGGACTTGTAGAATTTAGGAGTAAGGAGCTAGAAGGAAAAACATTTTAAAAAGAAAACCACAGGTTTAGGAGAGAAATAGCACTGTAATCTTGGGTAACTGATTACATTTTAGCGCTACAGTTTGTCAAAATTTCTTTTTACTTGTTTGCTTGTTTTTTGAGACAGGGTCTTGCTATGTGGCCAGGCTGGCCTTGAATTCACTACATAGCCTAGGCTGGCAATCTTCCAGCCTCAGTCTCCTGAATGCTGGGATCACAGGAGTGTACTACTATCCCAGCCAAAATTATAATTTTAAAATGAAATTGTCTTTGTTTCCTTTCTAGTTATCTTTATTTCTTCTTTCCTACCTCAAAAACAAATACAAAAGATATTTATTTAAATCTATTAAAATAGTTAAGCAATGATTAATAGCTTCTCCACATTTTATTTTCACTTTTTTTTTTTTTTTTGAGACAGAGTCTCGCTTTGTAGTTCAGGCTGGCCCTGACCTCACTATGTAGTTCAGGGAAGCCTCGGACTCACCAGTCCTCCTGCCTCTGCCTCCCGAGTGCTGGGGTTACAGGTGTGAGCCACCACGCCTGAAAACACATTTTATTTTCAATCCTGATCTGGTATCCAAATTTTCTTCTACTCAGATTAGTATTCCTGAAACCTAGAATCAAAGCAGTTTGTGGTCTTTTTCCAGAACCACTTAACATAATTTTTATACCTGCATGCTAGTTTTTAGATTAGGTTTTTACTTCAAAGGATAATTTCTACTTAAAGAAATTTAGTAGACATTAAACCATAGAAATAACATAAAGCACCCACTACCTACTACCTAGTGAACCAGCCTATCAGCTGTTAACGCATTGTAAATTTGTCAGGTCACAAAACATTACAGGCAGAATTTCCCTTCCAAACACTCCCATTCCCTACATTCTGCAAGGTAAACAGCTACCCTTCATTATCATCTTCCCAGTTGATTCATCATTCATTTTTAACAGATCTACAACCACTCTATATACATTTCCATGCCAATGAACTTTTAGGCTATTTCCAAGATTTTTAAAACAATTATAAACAGTGCTGCAATGAACATCTTAATATCTCTCACTCTTTCTATACAAATGTCAAGGGTATTTCCTACAAGTGTAATGACAAGAGTCTTAAGATACACATTTTGCCAGTGGCTATACTATCCTAAATTACACTTACAATTCTCATTTTCTTCATATATATCATCTCTGGACAGAATCAAACTTTACAGTCTCTATTCTGATAGATAATCTAATCATGGTTTTAATATGCACTTCCTGAGTGCACAAGAAAATCTGATGTTTATTTAACCATTCAGATTTAAATACCATCAATACACAGGAGATCTTCCCCTTAATCAACTAGGATTCCAATTATGATCTATTAAGCAACTTCTGTGCTTACCAAAAAATACTGGGCATTTCTTCAAACCATAGGTAAGAAAACTCAAGACCAAGGTTTACTTCAGTATAAAGCCATGCACTGGTTACACATATATAAAAGCAGTCTCATAAGATTGTAACGGAGGGCTGGAGATTTAGCTCAGTGGTTCGGGCACCTACCTGGCAACCCCAAGGTCCTGAGTTTGATCCCCGGTAACCACATACAGTGCTGGGCATGGAGATTCACGCCCACCAGCAATCAATACCACATACCACAGTGCCAGGTGTGATGGCTCACGCCTGTAATCCCAGCACTCCGGAGGCAGAGGCAGGAGGATTGCTGAGTTTGAGGCTTACCTGGGCTACAAAATGAGCTCAGGGCCAGCCTGAACTACAAAGCAAGACCCTGTCTCAAAAAAAAAAAAAAAAAAGATTGTAATGGAGCTGGAAATGCCTATTGTCAGTGACACTGTGCCCATTATAAGGCCATGGCGTAATGCTTGGGCTAAGAGTACAGATCAGTGGTGGTGCACTTACCTATAATGTTCAGGTCCTGGGTTCTTTCCCCAGCACTGCAAAAGAAAAGACAGTGTTATAATGCTTTGCTCCTGAGCACATGGTGATGGTGGTTCAAACAAACCGACTAGTTGCAAACACTGCCAGGTACATAAAAGTCTAGCATACACAATTCAGTGCGGTACCTACACTTGATAATGATAAACCATTGTGCTAGGGGTTTACGTACTTACTATGCACTATATTTTCTGTTATATTTTATAAAGAACTCTGAGTTCTATACAAAATTGTGAAAAAGTTATTATAAAACAGTGGGTTCTGTTAATGCCAGCAACAGCCTCAGGCACCTCTGAGTACCTCACCTTTGGCTGCATGAGGAGGTACATCTGGTGACTTGTGCCCTATCTAGAGGTAAATACACTGCATGGTTGAACAGCAACAAAATCGCAGAACAAAATCGCCTAATAATTCAGTTCCCGGAACACATGCGCACCAGTAAGCAACACACAGCTATATTTTCTTTCTGAATGATACTGGATACACTGCGTAGTCTATTCCTTAATAGCTCAAAATCTCCTCTCCCATTTCAAAAATGTTTAAAACTCTTGGAACTTCTAATGGGAATTACTGCAATCATCTTTAGTTTGGCCTCTCTCCAACACTCTTCTACCCCAGGGTATTTATGATAAAGCTCTACAGTAAAAGCACTCAGCACAACATCCAGAACTCCCAGAGGAGCAGAGGACAGTTCAAGATGTACCTCTCTATGCTTACGGCTCCCCCACATGAAAACCCTCACTCTGATGGGTCTCAACTCCAGGTCCAAAAGCATCGCCCTGTCCCTACCTCTATCAAACTGATTCCCGGTGAACCGCTCTACCTCAACCACCAACTCCTGCCCGTCCCTCCAATTTGATTTCAGTATCCTCTTCTCTGAGTTCCTCTCTCCTCCCTCAAGTCAGCGCTGGAAGCGACCCCTATACACTGTCCTCCTGTCCTGTAACTCCGGGACTGTTTGCTAGAGCCCGCTGTTCCCCTTCACGAAGTAATCCCAACTCGAAAAGCTTAGTAAAGCTCCCTGTCCGCTGTGTAGCCCTAGCTGGGCTGCTCCACTCCGCGGAACCCACAGTTCGAGTCTCAAAGCCCCCGGCACAAAGCACGTGACGGGGAGTTCCTTTTCCAGCCTCCAGATGCTGGAGCGCTTGACACAGAATAATCCTAAGTGTTACAGGGACGGGGGATCACTGCCGGTTAACTTACCATTACCCAGTGATGGGTCCCCCAAAAGCTCACGCTGGGTCAACTCCCAGAACCACGCTTGCCTGACTTCTCGGAAGGAATATTTCGGGTATTTTTGTTTGGGTGTTTTTGTTATTAACAGCTCTTCCTCATGGTTTTTACCCTCCGTAGTAAAAGCATCACCAGCTTGAACTCCTAGGCTGTAAAGATCGGAACCAAGCCCCGAACCCTGCCGGACACACCCTAACTGTGGGATTTCGACTGGTCGGCCTCCTCTGGAGACTCAGTTTCCCTTCCGGAGCAACACCCCGTTCTAACCAAAGCAGGCGCGGAAAAAAAAAAGCCCAGCTCCTCCGCCACCAACCTCCCTCGCCAGACGTAGAACGCAGACACCCTCAGGGCTTTCCTTGGGACTCAAATCCCCCGACCCGGGTGACAAACAGATTACTCAGAAAGGGTTTCGGTAACGTGAAAATCCGAGCCTTGAGGCCAAGAACTGCTCCGATCGGCGGCCCTGGCCTGGAGGTATGGATACTGGCCCTGGTTCCGAGCTGGGGCCCGCGGTTACCTGCGCTGGTTACCTGCGGTGGTCACCGCGGCAGAGACAGCGGCGGACCGGAGACAGCAGCACCGTGGGAACTCTTCCAGCAGCGCAGCCTCAGACCAGACGACAACCGACGTCACGGGAGCAGTGATTGACCCAAGGAGCCGCCGCTCCACGCTCTAAAAACCTACCGTGACCCGGTGATTGGTGAGATTGTGGGCTGGGGCGTCTGCGAAAACCAATAGGAAAAAAGAATGAGAGCAGCGAGTCACACGGACTACAAGTACCAGCGTTCATGGGCGGGGCTTCGGGGCCCCTTGGCCCGGCCCGGTGAAGCCCTGTGGCCGGCCCGAGGCACTATACAATCCCCTCGGGTCTGGGGACTCTACTACTTAGGGACCCGGAGCGGCTACCCAAGGACCGCTTTAACCTACAGGCTTCCGAACTTGACTTTGCGTTCTCTTCACCCAGTGAAGCTTCAAGACTATTTATTGTTCCTCAGAGACTGTGATTGTATTAAGTTTGCATTTGGTGGTGGTGGGCTAGTTGTTTCTGAACCACTGCCAAATTTATTTGAAAGAATAAAAGTGAAGAGTGAGGGAGAAATTGACTCTGCAGAGCGTGCCTGGGCCGAGTTAAAGAAGAAAAAGCAAGATAAAAGAACACGGCGGAGAAAACCGAGCGGGTTATCATGAGGAAAGCCATGATGAGCCTGCGTCTGGGTTTTTGGGATCTCCAGATGATTCATACTCATCAAAACCCTGAGAGATGGACATGTTTATTGTCACACCAGCTTTATACAGAAGGCAACTGAGGGACTGTACTAAAGTCAGGCAGTAGTTAATTTTTCCAAAGTCACAATATTCCTTAAGGGTTAGAAACAGAAGTAGGACATAGGCTATCTGGTTCCTGAAACCCTTGCTCTTGGCCCATAAATAGTACTAGTGTTAGTACTACCTCGCAGTGAACTGGGTCTGAGACCTAGTACCCGGTGACAAATGTATTATCTGTCGAGGTCTTTGTTTCTTTACTTAACTACCACTAGTAAAGCACGCTGGTTTGGAGTTCTCTCTGTCCCCGGGGCTCAATGCCTACAAGAAAGAAAAACCCCTCTCAGAACAGGGTTGTATTAATGGGGCAGTGAGCAGAACTAGTCGCAGTATGCCCTCTCTTGACTGAAAGTGTTAGAAGAGACAACAGAACACAAAAGTTTAGGAATGGATGACAGTACACACGCCAAATGAGCCTGGTGGAAAGAAAACAGCCAACAAGTTTCAAAACACAACAGCAGATTCCTGGTGCTGCGCAGAACTGATCTCTTGCATTTTTAGTCCTTAGTTTCCTTAATGAAAGAGTGCAGTCAACACACGTAGGCAGCCCTGCAGAGCCTAGCTAGAATTTTTTTAGTTTTGTTTTTTTTTTTTTTTTTTTTTTTTTGAGACAGGGTCTTGCTTTGTAGTTCAGACTGGCCCTGAGCTCACTATGTAGCCCAGGCTAGCCTGAACTCACAGCAATCTTCCTGCCTCTGCCTTCCAAATGCTGGGATGACAGGTTTGAGCCACCACACCCAACTAGCTAGAATTTTTTTGTGAAATTGAGAGAAGGTTGCACCTTCAGTCCTGAGGGGAGGACATGCCACCGAGACACTGCTCCGAGTGCAAATTTGATACCTTTTAGTTCAGGGAACTATGCTAATTACAATGCTTATCCACATTTTACTCAGAAGTTACTTTTTTTTTTTTTTCAGTACCAGGGATTGAACTCAGGACCTTGCACTTGTAAGGCAATTGTGATTACTTGGAAGTTACTTTGGAATTGCAAAATGTCTTCCTGTCCTTTTCAGATAATGGATGTGCCCTCGGGAGTCTTAATGGTCTTAGAAATTTATGAAAGAAATTTCTGAAAGATAAATTCTTCATTTGAACCAGGTCCTTCCCTAAGGGATAGGATCTTTAAAGAAATTTCCTGTTAGGATATTGGGCCAGCAGGAATGGCAACCAGGAATGCTACCATCATATTCTAGAACTAGAAGCCCTATATCTTTGGGTCTGAGACCTAGTACATGATGACAAATGTATTATCAAGGCAAGCACAAAATCCTGAGTTTGATCCCCAGTACCTCATACCACAGTGCTGGGTGTGGTGGCTCACGCCTATAATCCCAGCACTTAGGAGGCAGAAACAGGATTACCTTGAGTTCAAGGGTAGTTTGGCTACATAGTGAGTTCAGGGACAGCCTGAAGTACAAAGCACGACCCTGTCTCAAAAAAAAACTAAAATAAGGGTGAGAGATTTAGGTCAGTGGTTCTGGTGCCTGCCTAGCAAGTGAAGGTCCCTGGTTCGATCCCGGTAACCACATACAATGACATGATATTGGGCATAGTGACTCACGCCCACCAGCAATCAGTACCACACCCCACAATGCTGGGCATGGTGGCTCACGCCTGTCATCCCAACACTCAGGAGGCAGAAGCAGGAGGATTGCTGAGTCTGAGGCTAGCCTGGGCTACATAGTGAGCTGAGGGCCAGCCTGAACTACAAAGCGAGACCCTGCCTCAAAAACAAACAAACTAAAATAAAATAAATAAATTTTTTAAAAACTACAAAGAACGCAGAAGTAATAGAGGCTGATGGGCCACCAAAATCTGTGACCTGGGCAGGACTCAAACCCCGCCCTAGGCCGTGGGTGAAAAAAAGGGGACACCTTTTCCTCCTACTACCAATTTAACTCTATTTCCCTTTCCTCAGAGGAAGACGTCTTTTCTGAGCATATATGTTCTTTTTCCTTGTAAATGAGTAATTCCCAGTAGCTTCCCCTTAGTCTGCATCTTCAATGTACCCTGAAACTCCACCTTTTTTTGCAGAAAACGGTGGGAAAATGGTCAGAAGAATCTTACCTGAAAATTTTTTCTTTTGCCTAATGGGATAATGCTGACGTACGTTCCCACTGTAAACTAGATCCTGGTGCAGTGGCACTCGTCAATAAACTGGAATAAAAGTCATCCCTCACTTGGGTGATTTTCTATCTCTAAACTACCTCTTAGCCCAGATAGATGCTCAGAACTCAGACCAAAAGGAACTTACTCCTTCTCCTGGAAGTTCCCCAGTGAGCACTAGGGCCCTGCTGGGTTACACGTGGCCTCTTCGGGAGCTATTGGATGAGTTCGGACCAGTTAGAGGTCAACAACATTTCTCTGTGCAGTATTTCACACAAATCAAACAAGATTTGGGTAGTTTTTGAGATCCTTCAGAGAGCTATACAGAAGGATCGGCCATGTTGTTCGTAGTTATGAACTATTTTAGGAGGATGTCAGGATCCTTTGGGACACAGTCCTACAGATTCAGAAAGGTCCCAAGTAACTGCAGGCAGGGGCCATATATTATCCTGATAGATTACATAGTATCCTGTAAGACCCGAGGTTGTCACCTCAGATACCCCCAAATGAGATACATGACTCTGATGATATATAGAAATGCGAACAATTTATGATCTAAGGGATAAGAGCCAACAAAAGCAAACCAGTAACTCACACTACACTGGCTATCACTGATCAGGGCACAGATCACTACTTTTATAGCTTGCAGAGGCCGTGTGAGGCGACCTTCACACCTAGAGGGCCAAGTCCTCCTTCCAGACAGGTTTATTACCCACTGAGCTCCAGCTGTTAAGAGGAAATTATAAAAAATGTCTCTAGGACTTAAACTCCCATGCTACTAAATGCCACTAATTCTGCTTTTTTTATTACTGGAATGTAAAAAAGAAGAATGAAGCGGACAAAAGAAAGCTAAGGTTCCATGAGTTTGAGAGAAGACAGAAAGCATGCCGAGCTTCTTGCTGCACTGCGGGGTGACCGAATGTTGCCTGCCGGCTCTTTTCCTAAGGGAGGTAAATTAACTCATAAGGGTCATGTCTGCTGGCAGATGAGGCCACGAGAAGAGACACTACCCTCGTGCCAATCCATCTCCTAAGTCACCTTGCCCTACGTAGGGCAAAACGGACACTGGCGTGCACGTCTCCTGGGGGTCGAAGGGTACCTCAGGCCAGAGCGCAGTCATTGTCCCCGTAATGAGGAAACCCAAGGCTTTAGTTAGGCCCAGCCCAGCTGTCACATCTTGGGAAGTAGCCTTGGGTAACGCTGGATGTCACAAGTAGAACCATAAACTTCTTCCTTATCGATTCTTGCCTCTTACTCCAAGCAACTGACATCTGACTCTTGTGAGGTTATGGACATCAGTGAGACTCAGGTGACCAGGCACTTTGCTGTTCCGTTTTGTTTATGGAACACTTCTGTCCTTATCCGTGCTTTTTTGGTAAGGGCTAACTGCCCAGTTCCTTAACTGGGCTGAGGCTTACTAACCAAAATGGGGGTTCAGATTATTTTTGGCTCACTGAAAGCCCCACAGTTATGATAGTGGCTGGCTCTCCCACCCATGTTGGCAACGACTTTGTCCCTACTGACCTGGCTATTAAACCCCAGGCATGGGCCCCTGACGCGCCTGGAAGGACTAGCACTTCCACCTCAGCAATGACTAAATTCCAAGATTCTTGTGCCTTCCCACGCCGAAGATGGTATTTCCTCCATCAGAAGTACAAGCAGGGTACAAGCTCTGGTAAATAAGTTCTTTCACTGTGGATTTGTTGTGCCTTTTTGGCTTTGCAGTGCTTTGTAATACACAAGTTTTAGCTATTAAGAAGCCCAGCATTAGGCCAGGGATATAGCTCAATGGGACCGCATCTGCCTTGCAAGCAGAAGGTCTTGAGTTTGATCCCTGGTACCAGAAAAAAAGGAAAACAAAACAAAACAAAAACAAAAAACAAGAAGCCCAGTGGTGATTTTATTTAGTGTCAGGGCTCCATGCTGTAATTGAGGCAATTATTCCTATATACACTCATCCATCAGTCCTGAACCCTTGTACTCTGCTGGGCCAAATTCCTTCAAACATCCAATGATTTGCAGTCCTAGACCTTAAAATTGCCTTCTTCTGTGTCTCAATTCCTCCTCGCCTTTGAGTGGACCATAGAGCTAGGCCAGAACAAACAGCTCTCCTAGACTGTCCTTGCCCAAGGATTTGGGGACAGTCCTCATATTTTTGGATGGACTCTAGCCAGGGACTTAAGTGCCCTCAGCTTTACAAATAGGGATCTCATACAAGACAGGGTGATCTTCTTTTTGTCCTTTCTCTAACAGACACCCAAGATCATTTGGTTCAGACTTTGAATTTCCCAGCTGACAGGTCATAGCCACCACGTAAGGTATGTTCGAACCCCAGGGCACTGAGCTCCTTCAGCGAAGCACAGACCAGCCATTCGGGTCCTTCTAGCCTCTAGCACCAAAAAGCAGCTGTGCAATTTCCTGTGCTACTTACTTCTGGCTATGGATCCCTAAGTACAACTAATGGCTATTTTTATGAACCTTTAAAAGGACGGACCAAAAATAAAAATAAAAATAAAATGCAGACCAGACCTACAAGGCAACTAACTCCTTGTTAATCTGATGTAATCTGGTTTACTGATGGCCACACTTGGAGAACTGGCAAAAGACAAGTTGGCTGTGTAATTGCCTCTCTTACGGGCATGACTGAGGTCCAGCCTTTGCCCTCAGGGACATCAACGCAACTGGCTGTATGGATTGTTTAGACTCATGCTTTAGTGCTCAGTAAGGACAAGTTGTATACAATGTGTCTCCCTCTGATTCTAAATTTGCTTTTGCAGTGTGTCTTACTTTTCTCTCCTTCTGAGATGAAATACCTGACATCCAAAGCTAAAAAGGAAAGGTCTATCTAGATCACAGTTTGTAGACGTTTCTGTCCGTAATGGGCGTGCTCCAAGATGGGGTGACACACGGTGGAGGGGCAACAGTTCATGGCTGCCGAAGGTAGTAAAGGCAACAACAGTATTATAGGTAGAAGAGCCAGCTAGACAGAAAAGCCAGCTATAGATAGGGCCGGCCCTTGAAAGACTTGCAAAAAAGGAGGATCCTTCTGAAGGTCAACACCGTCAATGAGAAATTACACTACAGGCCTCATTCTCCTCCTAGGATGGAAAGTCAAGGTCTGGATCCAGCCCCTCCCTGGAGTACAAAATCTGCAGATAATGGGCAGGACCTTGAACCACTTGGAGGAGTCTCCTGACAAAAAAGACCCTCTAAGGCTTGATTCCTCATTGGTGGTCCTATTTTTGAACCCACCCACCTCGTACTATAAAAATCCCCTGGGAGAAGCGATCCTTGGGTTGCCCACTTTCCGCCCCCCCTTCTGTCTCCCTTAAGTCAGAAGCTTTCTCTCCCAATAAACTGTTCCTACTCAAATCTCCGTCGTTCCTAAAATTCATTCTTTGATTTTTTTAGAGAACACAAACTCGCATTTTAGCTGGGGAGCTAGGCCTTGCTCTCCTGCTGTCAACAGGAAACTTCCCAGTGTATTTCTACCCCTTTTATCTTATCCAGATTTAAGGGATTAGGGCAGCACCAAACCAATCAGTGTCCGGGTTTAGTAATCACATGTCTTTCATCCCAGCACCCCATACCCTAGATTCAGCCATTCTGAGCTGCCTATGACTGTATGAGATCTAGGGGGAATATCCAGACCCCAACCAAACATAGTGCTCCTTGTGCACACTGCTATTCGGAAAGGACAGTCTCCTCAAGACCAAAGGCAATCCTATAAAACTCAGACCTCCAATATGAATTTTACTGTAAGTTCTCCACTTGGCTACTTGAAGCAGTTGCAATTTATTGCAAAAGCCACCAGTCGGGAACCTGGGAGGAGGCACTAGGAAGCCAAAAAGCAGATGCAGCAGCTAATGAGCCAGACCTCACCTTCTGTCTTGTACTTATACTCTGGAGGAGGTCACTTGGGTCTTAACCTGCATTACACTCAGGAGACAGATGGATGGCTCAAACCAGCCAACCGCTTCCATCTCCCTCCGTCAGAGAGACAGCGAGACCGGAAAACAAAGAGACAAAACACAAAAGCCTGAGCAAGACTAAATAAAATAAACCTGCAGCCAGGTGGATAAAGCCTCTAAGGAAGCTAGAGATACAAGAGACCAAAGGACTATTAGTCCGCTGGCAACCAAACTACCCAGGCTTCTGCCCATACTCTGCCCCTTTGGCTTCTAGAGAGCTCTACACACAGTGCCGTATAAACAGTGGGATTCAGGCGCTTCCTCTGCATCCTTTTGTCGCCTTTATTTAGTGAGCGCTTCCTCTTTTGTCCTTTCTACTAAACACATGCCCAGACTTCCCCACCTCATCCCATCACATGACTCCTGTTATTCAAACCAAGACCAGCTCCACTAGATGTGCAAACAGGACTTTGGTAGCAAAGGGCTATGCAGACTGCCTACCTGGTCTCACGAGCCTGTGTGTTATGAGGTCCTCGTAACCCCCAAGGATCTAATCTAAGCCTTCACCCTTGGCGACTCCAGTTTAAAGACATGGACAATACCCAGCTGAGGGCTGGCAAATTGATTTTACTTTGTTACCTCTTGGTCATGATTTGAATATCTACTAGTTTTCACTGGCACTTTTACAGGATGAGTAAAAACTTTACCAACTAGAAAACGCCATTCTCCAAGATCTGGACTTCCTAAGTCCTTTCACAGTGACGATAGACCACCTTTCACCTCTCAGGTGACATGCTAGTGTGTACTGCCCTGGAAATTAACTATTAGCTCCTTCTTTTTTTTTTTTTTTTTTTTTTTTTTTTAGTTCAGGCTGGCTCTGAGCTCACTATGTAGCCTGGGCAAGCCGCTGCAAACTCAGCAATCCTCCTGCCTCTGCCTCCCGAGTGCTGGGATGACAGGCGTGAGCCACCACACCCGGCACTGTGGTATGTGGTATTGATGGCTGGTGGGCGTGAGTCTCCACGCCCAGCATCGTACGTGGTTACCGGGGATCGAACTCAGGACCACGCGCTTGCGAGGCAGGCACCGGAACCACTGAGCTAAATCTCCGGCCCTCTTATCTCCTTGGAGAGCTGGGTCCTCAAGCAAGGTAGACTTGACTAATCAAACATGAACGTTTCACATGAAAAAGTTGTATCAAAACCCCACTTTTCACAAAAGGTCATTCTACAATCGCACTATTAAAAATGGTAATTGACTTTTCTTGCCTTTATTTGCGTGCTGGCCTCCTTCTGGATGTCGAGGCTCAATCCCTAGGTCAATATGCATCCACCCTGAACATTTCCAATGGACTCCTGGAAATTCAAGAGCTATCCCTCCCACTATTTCAAATAAGACTCTTGAAACTTCTTCCCTTGGCTCATGGCTTCATTCCCCAGCGATGTGTGACCGCAGCCTTGGCACGTTTGACATTTGTGGGATCACGATCAGTTCTTGGATGTTATAAAATCCTACGCCTTCTCCTGAATCACAGTCTTGCTTCCTGTCTGGCTGTGGGATCTCGCCCTCCCCCACCCAAACCCATCTAGATGTCATCTGCCGCGACCCCACACTGGGACTTCCAGGCTCCAGAACTGTGAGTTTAAGAAACCTCTTTATTTTATAGGTACCCAGTTTAAGCGTTTCATTACAGCAACAAGAAAAAACTAATACAACCTGTCTTTCTTTGAGCTTTATTTACATGGTTGGGCACATACTCAATTTTGTGCCTTGCTTCTTTCAATAAACAGTATGAATATGAAAGTCATCTATATGGCTGCTTATAGAAGTTCATCTATTCATTCTTGTATATATGTTACATATATTGCTGTATGTGTGTGTTTCGTTTTTCGTGGGTTTTTTTGTTTTGCTGTTGTTTTTTGTTTGTTTGTTTGTTTTTGGTAATGTCAAGCTAATTTCCAAATAGGCTGTCCTACTTTACATTGCACCAGTCATGTGTACAAGTTCCATTAGTACGCGTGCATACACACACACACACACACAGACACGCACACACAACACGTGGTATTGTCAGATTTCTCGCCAATCTGATGTTTAGAATGGAATTTGTCTGAGCCCTAATCCATCTGAAGTTGATTTTCATATATTGAATGGGTCATTTTCTCACTCCCTTCAATCTGGCCAACTGTGACTTTCTCAGATGCTTCCTAGATTTTTTTTTTTTCAATACTGGGGGTTGAACCCAGGGTCTTCACACTGAGCTATATCCCCAGTCCTTTTATATTTTTTATTTTGAAATGGTTTCTCAGAGTCTATGGCCATACCATCCTGAATATGTCTGATCTCATCTAAAATGGGTCTCATTAAGTCCCTAAGTTGCTCAGACTGGGCACAAACTTGTGATCTGACTGCCTTGGCCTCCCAGGGTGCTGCGTATACATGCATGAGCCACCATGCTGCTGCTGCCTTCTTCTTCTTCTCCTTCTTCTTCTTCTTCTTCTTCTTCTTCTTCTTCTTCTTCTTCTTCTTCTTCTTCTTCTTCTTCTTCTTCTTCTTCTTCTTCTTCTTCTTCTTCATCTTCTTCTTCTTCTTCTCTTCTTCTTCTTCTTCTTCTTCTTCTTCTTCTTCTTCTCCTCCTTCTCCTTCTCCTTCTTCTTCTTCCTCTTCTTCTTCCTCTTCTTCCTCTTCTTCTTCTCCCTCTCCTCCTCCTTCTTCTCCTCCTCCTCCTCTTCCTCCTTCTCCTTCTTCTCTTCCTCCTCCTCCTCCTCCTTTTTCTTCTCTGGAATTGAACTCAAGGCCTCACACTTGCCAGGAAGGTGTAGCACCACTGAGCTACATCCCTGGTCCCTATGCCTTGCTTTTCCTTGAATATTCTATAAAATAAATCTCCTTGGGTCCCCATTTGGGACCCTCAGCTGGCTTTAGTTTTTTGTAACTTCCATATTTCTTTTACACGTAATAACCTATAGGTAGTGTAGCTGGTTATTTTTATTTTCTTAATAGGTCTCAACTGTGTTCTAAAGGTTTTGCATGTATTAATATTTTAATCCCCCTAACAACCCTAGGAGGAGAAGTCCTATGTAGTAGGGGCTATTATTAGCCTGATTTTAGAGATGAAGAAACTGAAGCTAGGAGATTAAATAACACACTCAAGATTACACAGCCGATAAGTGGAAGAGCCTGGCAATACCACCATTTATTTCTTGTCTGTTCTCCCCAGAATGTGAGCTCCAGAGGATAACAGCTCTGTCTGGTTTGTTTACTGCACTTCCCTTCTGTAAGACTCATATAGCCAGAGTTACTCCATGTTGTGTTACCCCGCTGCCCCTGAGCAAACAAAGTCTTAGCCTTTTACCTAACTACCTGCAAACTGCCCCTGTAGGACCTTGCTTGTGGTTCCCCAAAACAGATAAAAACGTGGAGATAATTTTAAGACCTGTTTTGTCCTGCAACTTCCCTGTAATGTCCCGCCCTAGCCCCTTTACCCAATTCCTGCCCTAAACTCCTCTACATAAGACCACTGTAATTTCAACTCCGTGCTTAACTTCTCTAGGAAGTGGAGTCCACGTGCCTGAGTAAACTTCCACCTTTTTATTTCTGTTGTGTGTCCCGGTATGGAATGATCTCTCGCTCTGTGGCAGTACACTCTCGAATCCAAAATAGTGCCTGGCACGCAGGAGGTGCTGGATACACATTCACTGAATTGCTTTGAAAAGCCCATCTTGGTTCTTTGTATGAGCTGCCTGCTTGACTTGACACTGTGACCTGCAGAGCTGTAATTAGGGGATTATTAAATCTGGTTATTTATCATTCCCCTGCCTGTCATACTGCATTGGGTGTTTCCTCAATGAAGACTAAGCCAGGGTTACCCAATCCCAGCACCACTGACGTTTTAGGATGTTAGTTCCTTGTTTTTGTGTTCTGTTTGTGGATTGTAGGATGTGTAGCCATGTCCCCAACTTCTACCCACTAGATGCAAGTAGCAAAACCTTTCTACCAAGTTGTGACACTCAGGAATGTCTCAGGCATTGCCTAATGGCCCCCGGGCGACAACACCTCCCCCACAAAGCAATCAACTAAAAATTGAAGTTTATCTAGGGCTGGAGTGTAGGATGTATGGAAATGTTAGAATGGGAAAAGAAGACAATATGGTCTGGAAATTTTGCTTCTAAGGGGAAGAAAAACCGAGGGATGGGTGTAGTGGCACAACCTGCAGTCCCAGCTACTTCAGAGCCTGAAGCAGGAGGAGAATCATTTGAGTTCAAAACCAGCCTACGCAACATAATGAGACTCCATTATGCCGATTGGTTTACCAGTTTCCAGTTGATGGTACATTTCTAACAAAGCACAAGTTGACCAGTGTAAGAAGTGTATGCAGATCAAAGAACAAAGCAGAAATTCCAAATGAAATTTGCAATTTTTTTTTTTTTGAGACAGGGTCTCACTTTCTAGTTCAGGCTGGCCCTGAGCTCACTATGTAGCCCAGGCAAGCCTTGAACTCAGCAATCCTCCTGTCTCTGCCTCCCGAGTGCTGGGATGACAGGCGTGAGCCACCACACCCGGCAAAATTTGCAATTTTAAAACAGAGAACTGTATTTCAGAAAGGTACAAAGGCTGGGGAGTTTAGCTTAAGTGGTACCGCATCTACCTTGTAAGTACGAGGGCCGGAGTTCAATTCCTGGCATTGCAAAAAAATCAAAACAAAACAAAAACCAGAAAGGTACAAAATGGATTTCAGAAAGACATAACATTGGCCTTATACATGGCAAAGAGAAACAAACGGCTGGTACTGCTGATGTCAGCGCTGCACCATGACCTAAATATGGAAAGGGAAATCGGTGCCTAACGGAAGCCCGAGATGACTTTCCACAAAGGCAGAGTGGATGTTGCTGAAGAGTTTATGCAGCAGCTGTGATGTCACTGGAAATGCAACCCATCGGCCAGGTGGCTGTGTTTTACCCCTATCCTGAACGTGTGTGGCATCAGTAGTTTGATAATTCACAAAGAAATAACAAGTGCAAAATACTGCGGAGAATTTTTCTTAGAAGGCTGGAACTGGAACTCGCAAGTGGTCATTTACAACAAAGGAAAAACAAAATGCTTTGCCCAGGGAACTAGGCAAAGCAATGCTGGAGGAGGGCCAAGGATTTAGCTTAAGTGGTACTGCGCCTGCCTCGGAAGGACTAAAAAGTGATGGGGCACATCTTGAGCTGACAGGCGAGAGGCACGGGCAACATCATGAAGACCTACTAAGAAAATAGGAAAACAACAAAGATGTCAACTGTGCCCTACAAGGAAGGATAGGAAAATGAAACATATGTCCTATCAGTGCAAGTGATACGTGCATATAGAGCATACAGTTTTCATACATGAAGACTGCCTTGGGTGTGACAGCAAAGATTATTAGCATGTTTTCTTTCTTTTCTTTTCTTTCTTTCTTCCTTCTTCCTTCCTTCTTTTCTTTCTTTTTTTCTTTCTTTTTTTGTGGTACTGGGTACCTGGCGCAGGTGCAGTGCCACTGAGCTACATCCCCAACCCTGCAAATATTAATTCTGTTGCAGACTTTTGTCTTGTGTTTACATTGTATTCTTCCCTGGAACTGGGAACACTTATCCCCCTCTCGAGGGGATAGAAGCCCTAGGAAAAGGTGAGCCCCGAAAGAGTACTGGTGTCCATATTACAGGCATGAGTCCTTTTTTTTTTTTGAGTCAGGGTCTTGTTATGTAGCCCAAGATGTCCTTGAACTCTGGGTAGTCCTCCTGCCTCAGCCTCCTGAGTGTTGGAATTACAGGTAGGGGATATCATGCCCAGGTTTTTTCTTTTCTTTAGGTGGATAACTTTGAGAATTCCTTGAATTCTTTCAATCTATTCCTTTATCTTAGGGTCAGATTGTTGTTCTTCTTCAGTTAAGCCAGTTTATAGACATAGAATGTTCTTGAAGAATTTTAGGTATGACGGGTCTGAAGCAAAGGGAATGCTGACATGGATCACCTTGGGTAACTTCAACTAGCTCCCAGAGGTTGGAGTCACTATGACTTGTATAAATGAACAGCTGTGGGTACTTGTGTTGATAAGTATAAGACTTACTGAAAAATCTGTGGCCCAATCTGCAGATGGCAGACTAATTTCTGGCCACATTGTATTACACCATCAGCGTTGTTTCTCCTTTCACTTCCACTTTTTCCCCCAGGGTCACTCTTTTAATGCAAAAAGTTGTTCTTGGGGAGAGAAGATGTGATTCTGTGGGATCAGGCTCTAGAAGAATGGTGTGTTTGGGGTGTGTGTGTGTGTGTGTGTGTGTGTGTGTGTGTGTGTAACACGAGTGGAGAAAAAAACTTTAAAATCTTTTGGTTTTTGTTTCTTTCAAGCGACACGTTGGACAATGAAGTACATTTCCCTATCTACATACCATTTTGCAAAACAGATCAGGGTATACAGGGAGGCTAGGAGCTGCTATGGGTCAGTTCGCTGGAAGCAAAGCCCGAGTGGTGATTCCTGTACCGGTGAGTTTCTGGGAGGTGAGCTCGGGAGAAATCTAGGAGGACTGCAAGGTCCGGGCACAGGAAGCAGCTCTGCAAAGATGCAAATTCAGTGGAAGTGGACCGTGGCCAGATTATATGGACCTTGTTCCATGGGTTGATCTACCAAGAGGCAAGAATGATGAGCTGTTATATATGCCCACGTCAGCCCCTCATTGGCCATTGAGGCGCATGTGCCCTCCCAGATGGTGAGCTCCCAGCAGGCAAGAGGCAGTGACCAGCCCAGGAAAGGGGGGTCTGGGCAGGGGACTAAAAGCATCCACTACACCAGAGCCATCACAACTTGTTTATGGTTCTAGAGTCAGGCATATATGACAATATTTTTGGTTTTACTATTCATTTTTATTCTTTTTTTTTTTTTTTTGAGACAGGGTCTTGCTTTGTAGTTCAGGCTGGCCCTGAGCTTACTATGTAGTCCAGGCAAGCCTCAACTCAGCAATCTTCCTGTCTCTGCCTCCCGAGTGCTGGGATGACAGGCATGAGCCACCATGCCTGTCACTGTGGTATGTGGTATTGATGGCTGGCGGGCGTGAGTCACCACGCCCAGCATTGTATGTGGTTACCGGGATCGAACTCAGGACCTTGCACTTGGGAGGCAGGTGCTGGAACCACTGAGCTAAATCTCTGGCCCTATTCATTTTTATTCTTAATAGACAATTTTAAAGTAGTTCATAGCAATATTTAGCAGAAAATTCCATTTTTCTTGCAGTATGTATGTGTGTTTTCTGGTACTGGGGATCAAACTCAGGACCTTACCCTTGCAAGGCAGGCACAGCACCACCGAATGTCATCCCCGGCCTGATCTCTGTTTAACCCAGAGTTCCCATATACTCTCTCCCCCCAACATACATTCGCGCGCACCCCCCCACACACACACACAGCTTCTGTACCATCAACATCCCACACTAGAGAGCACATCTCTTGCAATCAGTGGGCCTTCACTGACACAGCATTATCATCCAGAGACAATATGGAAATTTACATTAAGGTTTCAGGGATCTTTCTTTATAGTACATTCCATGGGTTTTGATAAGGGTGTAATGGTATGTATCCACCAATACAGTATCATACAGGGTAAGTTCACTGATCTAAAAATTCCTGCATCCTGCCTACTTTTCTCTACTGACCCTGACCACTACTAATCTTTTTTTTTTTTTTTTGAGTTTTGTTTTGTTTTACTTTACTCTCACTTTGTAGTTCAGGCTGACCCTGAGCTCACTATGGAGCCCAGGCGAGCCTCAAACTCAGCAATCCTCCTGTCTCTGTCTCTCGAGTGCTGGGATTACAGGCGTGAGCCTCCACACCTGGCACTGTGGTATGTGGTATTGATTGCTGGTGGACGTGAGTCACCATGCCCAGCATTGTTTGTGGTTACCGGGGTCGAACTCAGGACCTTGCGCTTGCGAGGCTGGTGCCAGAACCACTGAGCCAAATTACTAATGGCCCCACTCCTCATTTTTTGACTGTCCATCACCATAGTTTTATCTTTTCCAGAACGTCTTACAGTTGGAATCACACAGCAGGTAGACTTTTCAGGCTGGCATCTTTGATTTTGTAATATACATTTAAGTTTCTTCTGTGCTTTTTTATGACTTGATAGCTCATTTCTTTTCAGTGCTAATATTCTTTTGTCTAGCTGTACCACAGTTTATGAACCTATCACCTACTAAAGGATTGTTTGCTTCCATCCCAATTGTGACTGCTATGAGAAAAGCTGCTTTAATTATAGACATTCAGGTATAGATTTTTGTGTGGACATATCTTCAACTCCTTTGGGTAAAAATATAAAGAGTGTAATTGCTGGATGGTATGGTAAGAATATGTTTCATTGTATAAGAAATCATCAAAGTCATCGTATCATTTTTATACCAAGCGGCAACAAATCCTTAACAGCATTTAGTGTCCATGGTGTTCTGGAATGTCTAATAAACGGGTGGAGTTATCTCACTTGTTTTAATTTGCATTTTCCTCATGACTGGCAATGTGGGGCATCTTTTCATATGCTAATTGTCCGCTGTATGTCTTTGGTGAGGTCTCCAGGTATTTTGCCCTTTTTTTTTTTTTTTTAAATTTTAAGAGTTTAAAGATTTTTTTTTTATTTTTTATTTTTTTTTGAGACAGGGTCTTGCTTTGTAGTTCAGGCTGGCTCTGAGCTCACTATGTAGTCCAGGCAAGCCTCGAACTCAGCAATCCTCCTGTCTCTGCCTCCCGAGTGCTGGGATTACAGGCGTGAGCCACCACGCCCGGCAGTTTAAAGATATTTTGCATAATATTCCTTCCACAGGTGATTTTCATGACCTGCCCACGAGACAACCCCTAGAGACAGAGATCAGTGGTTGCCGGGAGCTGGGTCAGAACTGGGAGTAAACAAAGTTCAGTGGGATGAAAATGTTGCAAAATTAAATAGTGACCGTGAGTACACAACTGTGCGTGTACTAAAAACAACTGAACTGGAAAGTTTAAAAGTGAATGTGGGGCCTGGGATTGTAGCTCACCGGCACCACGCCTGCCTGGCAAGTGCAAGGCCCTGAGTTTGAGTCCCAGTACCAATAAAGAAAACCAGGAAAAAAAGAGAGATGCAGAACAGAGTGGATTTTGTGATTTGTGAATTAGGTCTCAATACAGTTGTTTAAAAAAAACTTTGAGAGGTAGAACCACAAACTAGAAAAATTTTATAGTTATAAAATTTATAGTAGGATACTTTCTATAAAGTATTCCCTGAAAAATTGGGCCACAAATCAGGAAAACACCTGCTTTGACAGTGCCATAACTTCACTATTACTGTCCTTTATTCTTTTCTTTTTTTTTTAGACAAGGTCTTGCTTTGTAGTTCAGGCTGGTCCTGAGCTCACTATGTAGTCCAGGCAAGCCTCGAACTCAGCAATCCTCCTGCCTCTGCTTCCTGAGTGCTGGGATTATAGGTGTGAACCACCATGCCCAGCATTGTGGTTGATTGCTGGTGGTCACCAGTACTGTTGTATGTGGTTACCGGGGATCAAACTCAGGACCTTGCACTTGCTAGAAAGGTGCTGGAACCACTGAGGTAAATCTCTGGCACAATATTGCTATCCTTTTAAATGTATGCTATTTGTCCTCTGCATCCTTGAAAGCTGGAACAAGACTGGGTGATGAAGACACCAAGGGTCACTGTTACAGTCCTCAAATGTCTTGGCCCCTGAGGAGGCTCCCAGCATTTTAGCAGGTGCCTTTTCAGTATACACTGAGAGGTAAGAATGAAACAGAGACTGTGGGCCTTCTGTCCAACCTCAAGGCCTGCAAGTCACATGTCCACTGTGCTGAGTCTTCAGGAAGCACCTGGATTTACTACCCACACAGTCACATCTCCTCCTCCTCCGAGCCCAGTAAGCACTTCTTAGTCACTTACTGATGGATGGATTTTGCAAGCCATGGCTGTCATGTGATGGTTGGGGGTTGGCTCAGGTCAGGTGACTTATCATGATCTTCAGGGCAGCTGAGCCAACCCTTTTGGCTGAGGCCATGTCCTGAGTGAATTTCACCTGGTTTACAGTTGTGACCTGCGCTGGAACATTCTTCCTCAGAGGGTGCTGATAAGCAGGTTGATACAGAGTCCCCAGATCCTGGAGTAGGAAGGCACCTTGGGACCAGCAGCAATGATAGAGAAACAATCTGTAGGGCCCTTGCTGGGGTCTTGCTGGGCAAGCGTGCATGGGCCACTCCCTGGTCACAGCTTCCGGCTCATTGTCGTCTTGAGAATAAATGAACTAAATTCTGTGATCCGTATGACTCTGACTACTTGAATAAATTAGCTGAATCAGGGCTTTGCAAACTTGAGTTTCACAGGGCACAGCAGTTTTCATAAACTTTCAGGAGCCGACATTATTTACAATAATAGTTTACTTTTTACTTTCCAAGAAAAGACAAAAAAAAATAAGACAAATAACTGCCATTTTCTACCACATCATTTCCAGAATGAAAGAAAACATTAACTAAAAAAAAGCAGAGGAAGCAGTTACAAGTCTGGTTGAAGTCCAAGTATGGAGGTAGAAAGGCTTTGTTAACAAACAACAAATCTTCCTGGGAGGAAAAGTCTTTATCTCTCTACTTTTGTCTAACATTCTGTCCTTTTCCCTGTGTTTACCTTTGCATCTCTAATCTGGGCTGAACCTCCTGATCAAGTAGATGTTTGAATTAGCTTTTTTTTTTTTTTGAGACAGGGTCTCGCTTTGTAGTTCAGGCTGGCCCTGAGCTCACTATGGAGCCCAGGCAAGCCTGGAATTCAGCAATCCTCCTGCCTCTGCCTCTGGAGTGCTGGCGTGAGCCACCATGCCCGGCACTGTGGTATGTGGTATTGATTGCTGGTGGGCGTGTCTCCATGCCCAGCATTGTATATGGTTTCAGGGGATAGAACTCAGGACCTTGTACTTGCAAGGCAGGCTCCGGAATCACTGAGCTAACCCACCAGCCCTGAATTAGCTTTTTTTTTTTTTTTTTTTTTTTGAGGCAGGGTCTCACTTTTGTAGTTCAGGCTAGCACTGAGCTCACTATGTAGCCCAGGCAAGCCTCGAACTCAGCAATCTTCCTGTCTCTGCCTCCCGAGTGCTGGGATTACAGGCGTGAGCCACCACACCCCGGTTTGAATTAGTTTTTTAAGGGATGGTGTAATCCCAGTGCTTGGGAAACTGAACCAGGAGGATCACTGTGCATTCACAGCCAGCCTGAGCTACATAGTGAGTTTAAGGTCACCATAAACTACATAGTGAGTTCAAGTGAATTACATAGTGAGCTCCTATCTCAAGAAAAACCCAAATAAATATTAAATTAATATACATAATAGCTAAACCAAACTACTACACTATCATTCCTACAGTCTAATTTTTTGGGTGTGTGCGGTACCAGCGATCGAACTCAGACTCTCCTGCTTGCAAAGTAGGCCTGGTACCACTTAAACTAAATCCCCCCCTGCCGGGCGTGGTGGCTCACGCCTGTAATCCCAGCACTCGGGAGGCAGAGACAGGAGGATTGCTGAGTTCGAAGTTTGCCTAGGCTACATAGTGAGCTCAGAGCCAGCCTGAACTACAAAGCGAGACCCTGTCTCAAAAAAAAAAAAAAAAACACCTAAATCCCAGCCTCCTACAATCTAATTTGAGAACATTTCATTGACCAAAAGATACTTTATTACCCATTTGTCCATCACTTCCTACTTCCATTCACCCTGCCTAGGAAACCCTAATCTAATTTTTTATCTCTTTAGATTTGCCTTCTCTGGATATTATGTAATGAAATCACACAGTAGGTGGTCTTTGTGTCTGGTTTCTTTTATTTAGCTCATGTTCTTGAACCTCTTCCATCTTAAGGCATATATCAGTATTTCATTCCTTTGTTGGGTATAATAACACATTGTTGTAAGGATAGACTACATTTTGTTTATTCATTCATCTATTTGTAGATTTTTTTTTGTCTTGTTTGTTGTTTGGGGTTTTTTGTTTCCAGTACCAGGAATTGCTCTCTGACCTTGGTCTTGCCAAGCAGGTGTAGTATATGGGTTGCTTCCACTTATTGACTATTATAAATAATTGCTCTATGGACGTTTTTTTCATGTGAGGGCTTTTTTTTGGGGGGGGTTGTTTGTTTGTTTTCATTTTTTAGTATTTTGAGACAGGGTCTCACTTTGCAGCTCAGGCCGGCTCTGAACTCACTATGTAACCCAGGGTAGTATCGAGCTCACAGCAACCCTCCTGCCTCAGCCTCCTGAGTGCTGGGATTATAGGCGTTGAGCCTACACCCCTGGTGACTAGTTTCCCTATTTGTGAAATGAAGCTAAGAACCATGCTTCCTTCAACCTGTTCTGAGGATTATATACGTTTATATAGGTTGAACAAGGCTTAGAACAATAACACATATGGATGCATCGTGTATGGATGCAAACAAGTCATTTGCTGTTAAAATCACTCACATGTTCTTCCAAGAAAGCAGAAGTGATAGCCTGCTACAGAGGCGAAATTAAATCAGTTTAAATCTTTCAGAAGTGATTTTCTTCCTTCCAATAATCCTCTTCAAATCTTAAATTTGTTAAAACCTGATTTCCCCTAAAGCTCAGGCAAATGACTTCCAGAAAAATCCCTTTCATAGAAAATGTGCGAGAATGCTTTGCCCACAACACTAGCTGAGGAGGGCAGAGGAGTTCTGCAACCTTTCTGGCTCCTTTAGAACATGTTGCCCAGAAGCCACCACCCCAGTCCATCAGTTAGAGTCTGGAATATGCTTTTAACCAGGTCCTCCCAATCCGGTGGGCACTCGGCAAACGTTGGGTGAAAATCAGACGAGTGAGAGTTAGCCAGAAAAGTTGTCTGGCTCCTACTCCTGACTTTCTAGAATAAGCAGAGCCCCTTGCTGACTTTCAGCTATAGAATTTTAGAACTGGAATAAGCTTGGAGATGAGATAGTCCAGGACGCTGGTTTTACAAATAAAGATACTGAGCCACCCTAGCAAACAGGGTGCCTAAGATCACACAGAAAATAGCCACAAGGCAGCTCTGCTGGTTTCCAGCCCAGAGGCCTCCTTCTGGGTGAAAGATTTGAGCTGCAGGGTTGAGTCTGGGGTAGACCCACCCACTAGCCACACCCTGAGGGTTACTCAATTCCTGTTGTCACCTTGTTTTAGGCTCTAGTGCTTCCTTTCCAAATACAACGTCTTTTTCAATTTGAGATTTTGGTAAATCAAAGAAACACTACCAATGTCTTTGACCACGTCCTCCTTCAGCCTCCAATGAGCACAACAGTCCACTGGCAAAATCCTCATTATCACTGGTCGTGTGCTCAAACAAAAGCCTGACTTTGCAGTTGCAAAAACAGTGAGACATACTTGTCATGAAAATACACACACAACAACTAACGTCAGCTCAAAAGTAAAAATAGTTAACAAGAATGGAGTTCCTCTTTTTTTCTTCTTTCTCTACAACTAAGCAGTTGGTTAAAGTCAGGTCACTGACTGTGGAATAAAAATGTCAAAACAGCAAACAAAAAAAAAAGAAAGAAAAAGAAAAAAGGAAAGAAAGGTGGGCATGGTGGCTCATGCCTATAATCCCAGCACCCAGGAGGCAGAGGCAGGAGGATTGCTGAGTTTGAGGCTTGCCTTGGCTACACAGTAAGCTCAGGACCAGCCTGAACTACAAAGAGACCCTGTCTCAAAAAAAAAAAATCATAACAGGAAGCTATCAATGACTGGCAGGGCACTGTGTTCAACGAGCCTCCTTAATATGTGCTCCAAATTCATAAATGAGTGGCAGATCTCAAATCGGTGAAAAAGTTACACAGAATATAAGGACAGATTCAACACCCACTCCCCATATCGGTGCTGTAGGCTAATAATCTCCTCAGGCCCCATCCCTTCCCCTGTGTCACTCAGGCAAGGAGCTCTGACATCCATGACTTATTCTCACTTCAGAACAGAGGCTCTTAAATTACTCTCCAAATCTTGTACCCATGTCCCATAAAGAATCTCTTACTTCAGACACTCTGAGGATATATGGATCATCTGCTGCAATTTAAACATTTTAAAATTGTTGAGGCTTCTTTTATTTCATTGTTTAGGATTGTAAGAATGACTAATGTTCTTTGATCAACATGTCTGTTTTGTGATCTGTGTTTTTTTAATCACTATAGTTTTGTTTTTGTTTTTTGGGGTTTTTTTTTTTTGCTTTTTTGGAGACAGGGTCTCGCTTTTTGTAGTTGAGGCTGGCCCTGAGCTCACTATGGTGCCCAGACAAGCCGCCGTGAACTCAGTAATCCTCCTGTCTCTACCTCCCGAGTGCTGGGATTACAGGTGTGAGCCACCACGTCCGGCATTGTGGTATGTGGTGTTGATTGTTGGTGGGCGTGTCTCCATGCCCAGCATTATATGTGGTTACCAGGGATCGAACTCAGGTCCTTGCGCTTGCGAGGCAGGCGCCGGAACCACTGAGCTAACCCTCCGGCCCATAATCACTATAGTTTTGTAATATAACTTGAAATCTGGAATCATGATGCCTCCTGCTCTCCTCTGCTCTTGTTACTCAGGGTGGCTCTGGCCATTCCTGCTCTCTTCTGTTCCATATAAATGCTGGGATTGTTAGAGTTCTGTGAAGAATGCTACTGGTATTCTGATTGGGACTCCATTAAATCTATATATCAGTTTTGGTGATATGGCCATTTGGAGAAGACTAGTTTTGTCTATTCAGGAACAGTGAATGGCTTTCCATTTTATAATGTTCTTTTGTCAGAGTACTACAGCTTCTTCCATAGAGGTCTTTCACTTCCTTGGTTAGGTTAATTCCCAGGTATTTAATTTTTTTGAAGGTATTGTTAATGAGGCTGTTTTCTTGATGTTTTTCTTACTGGGTTCATTGGTTTTTGTGCATAGTTCAGGCTGGACTTGAACTTAGTAGGTAGCCCAAGCTGAGCTTGAACTTGCCATAATCCTCCTCCCTCATCCTCCTGAGTGCTGGAATTATAAACATGCACCATCATGTCCAGCAGGTTCATTGTTGATGAACATGATTGATTTTTGAGTATTGATTTTCATATCTTGCTACTTAACTAAATTTCTTCACTAGCTCCAAAAGTCTCCTGGTGGAGTTTTTTGTGTCCTCTGTGTAAAGCAGTAGATGTGGCTTTTCAAAGGTCATGTACAGGGCCGGGGATTTAGCTCAGTGATTCCAGTGTCTGCCTGGCAAGTGCAAGATCCCAAATTCGATCCCTGGTACCACATACCACAATGCCAGGCACAGTGGCTCACACCTGTAATCTCAGCCCTCGGGAGGCAGAGGCAGAAGGGTTGCTGAGTTCGAGGCTTGCCTGGGCTACATAATGAGCTCAGGGCCATCCTCAAAAACTAAAAAAAAACAAAAACAAAAACAAAAACATTTACTTTGCTAGTGTGAAATATTTCAAATATAAAGCAAGACTATGTAATAATAAATATCCCCATATACCACCATCACTTTTATCAGTCATACATTATGCCCTATTTGTTTCTCCTAACAAATGAATCATTGGAACAACTTGTCCCTGTTTTACTGTTCATACTTCAGCCTAGCCCTCTCATTCACTCCTTTTCAAGGCTATGTATAATAATCCCTCAGCCTCTCCTCAATTTCCAGCCCATGCAGTTAAACATCAGGACCTCAGCTTCTGTGTCATGTCACCTGGTGGTGTTCAATCCAGATCACCAGGTCCCATCAGGATAAATGTAAAGCAAAGCTGAAGCCATGAAAGGAACTTGTTGTAGTCCACTGGGCTCATATTTGGTCAAATTTAAGTGATGCAATAAATGGGAAATAATGCTTTCAATTCCTTTTTGCTGCGTATATCACAACAATTTCCTATTAACCAATATGATATTTTGCTTCTGGTTTTATTATGTTAGTACAAATATCCTAGGATGAATTCTTCAACTGAATGCATCTGAGAGACTAACTTTTCTTTTTTCTTTTTTTAGACAGGATCTTACTTTGTATGTTCAAACTGGCCCTGAATGCACTATGTAGCCTAGGCTAGCCTTGGACTCATGGTAATCCTTTTGCCTCAGCCTCCTGAGTACTGGGATTATAGGCCTGAGCCGCCATGCCTGGCACTGTGATATGTGTTACCAGGGGTGGAACTCAGGATCTCGTGTTTGCCAAGCAGATGCCAGAACCGCTGAGCTAAATTCTTGGTCTGAGACTAATATTTCCATGATAAAAAAAAAAAGTATATAGAGCTAAAGATTTTTCTGTCCCTACTTTCTCCATCCCAAAATAACTACTTTCATGAATTAACATTTATAATTTTGTATGTTTTATACTCTTTTTTTTTTTTTGAGACAGGGTCTTGTTTTGTAGTTCAGCCTGGCCCTGAGCTCACTATATAGCCCAGGCAAGCCTTGAACTCAGCAATCCTCCTGCCTCTGCCTCCTGAGTGCTGGGATTATAGGCTTGAGCCACCAAACCCAGCATTTGTGGTATGTGGTACTGATTGCTGTTGGGGGTGAGCCACCATGCCCGGTATTGTTGTATGTGGTTACAGGGGATCGAACCAGGGAGTTTGTGGTTGTTAGGCAGGCGCTGGAACCACTGAGCTAAATCTCCGGCCCCTGTATGTTTTATACTCTTAAGATACATTAGGGATGAAGACATGAGGGAAGTAGGGAGTAGGAAACACGAAGGGCAAAATGGATCATAGGGTCTGTAATAGCTGCCGAATGGCTCCGCTCAAGTGCCTGCTCTACCCGCTGGAGAGAGTGGTTGTGTGCCATTGCCGGGACCTGGACTCTGAGCAGCCACAGGTTGGCTTCATCTCAGGTTTCTCACGGTTACCTTCCCACAGTGACTGGGTGAGAGACAGCACTGGAGACAGATGTGGTCAGAGAGCTGCAGTCAGGCTGGCCAGAGACTCTCAGAGTGGCTCTAGGCTGGAGGACCTAGGCTCTACCGCTGCAGCCAGAGGCCGGGCTGGCCTAATTCACTTTGGATGTGAAAGTCACAGAATTGGCACCTCTCTTACCTTAATCCTACTGCCTACTGGCCACTGCAGCCAGCACAGCCTAGGATCTGACTGCTTTCTTTATCTACCAGTCTGAGAAGGAATCTTGAATTGGACACTGTCCCAAAAGTGTAGATCCAAAAAGAACCTGCCTATCTGAAATCAACATATTTTTCCTCTTTTGGTTGCATTTTTGTGAGTGTGTGTGTGTGTTGGTTTTAGTTTTTTATTTTTTCTTCTTTGTTTTCCTCTTTTCTTCATGGAGCTTAGGAAATCTTCCTTGGTCCTTCTGCCTTGGTTCTTCTTATTTTTATTCTTCATTTTTACCTCTTCTTCCTTTTCCTTTCTCTTCTTTTAATCATTTTTTTACTTTTACTCTCCAATCTCTCACTTTTCCCTATATCCTTTTATCTTTTATTTCTTGCCATTTTCTTACTTTTGCCTAATTCTATAAATATTCTCTACTCCCCAGTAAGATCCTTTGTATCACTTTTCTCTCCTCATAGCATAGAATTAAAGGTTCCAAAGTTTCCCTCTTGGAGGACAGAGGGACGGATAAAAAATGAGAATCAAGATATGTCTTGCAGGGCTGGAGATTTAGCTCAGTGGTTCCACCGCCTGCCTACCAAGCGCAAGGTCCCTGGTTCGATCCGGGTAACCACATACAATGATATGATATTGGGCATGGTGACTCATGCCCACCAGCAACCATTACCACATACCACAATTCCTGGGCATGGTGGCTCACACCTGTAATCCCAGCACACAGGAGGCAGAGGCAGGAGGATTGCCGAGTTTGAGGCTTGCCTGGGCTACATAGTGAGCTCAGGGTCAGCCTGAACTACAAAGCGAGACCCTGTCTCAAAAAAAAAAAAAAAAAGTGTCACGTACTGGTACAAATCCTCAAAGTTGAATGTGAATGTGATCATAATGTATATATAAAAGGTACCAATGCAATCAATTAAAAAAATAAATGGGTCCAGGATTTAGCTCAGTGATTCCAGCATCTGCCTAGCAAGCAAAAGGTCCTGAGTTCAATCCTCTGCTACCACATATCACACTGCCAAGCACGGTGACTTACACCAGTAATCCCAGCAATCAGTACCACACATCACAGTGCCAAGTGTGGTGGCTCACGCCTGTAATCCTAGCACTTGCAATGCAGAGGCAGGAGGATTGCTGTGAGTTCGAGGCTAGCCAGGGCTACATAGTGAGTTCAGTTCCAGCCTGAACTACAAAGAAAGACCCTGTCTCAAAAAACTAACTAACTAAATAAATAAATAGATAGATAGATAGATAACATCCAGATTGAAAACAAATAAGTAAAACTAAAAAAAAGAAAACAAAATTAAAAAAACCTCCAAAGTTTTCCTCTTACATTCCCCATTCACAAACCCTGTATTTTAGTAGTATAACCATAAAGCTTTGTTAATCTTTTGATAGTTAACTCTGTAAAATTATTGTTGAGGTCTTTTCTAACATTAGCAGATATAAAACTGTTTCATTTAACACATGTTAGCTGTGAATCAATACCTGGGTTGTCATAATGTTTACACCATAATTGCAGGTTTCTTCTCTAGGATTAAAGGTTCTTGTGGTATGTTAATATTTAATTTATCTTGGATGATCCTACTGTAGCTGATTCACTTGGTATAAATAGGGTCAAAGGTCACTCTTTCTCAGTAAGCCAGCACTCAGAATATTTTTGAGACATTAACAATACAAGAGTATATTTCCAGAGAACTTGGTTGTTGGGCTAACTCCTCCTCTCCCAAATTAACCAAGTTGATTTTGGAACTGTTGAAAAGGACATATTAGCTATGCCCAAAGTACATCACTGAAAAGCAACTAAAGAGATTTCTATACTAGTGACAGTCTTTAAATTACAAGCCTCCACAAAGCAAAACAAAGAAACAAAAACAACAAAATTATGAGAAGACAAATGTGAGAAGGCAAAAAAATGCCTCTCCAAATGCCCAACTCCCCCAAAGCCAATCAAGGGACACCAAAAGTCAGAATAGTATGAGCCACACACACGAATCAGTCAAAAAGGTAACAGAGAAGGTTATAAAAAAGATCAAAGATTCACTTAAAGGAGTTAAAGAAGATATAACTAAATAGATAATGGAAGTAATAACCAAAAAGATGCAAGAGTTTTCAAAAGACACTAATACAAGGCTAGATAAGCCAAATAAAATGATAGAGAACATGAATGACTACTTTTTTTTTTTTTGACACAGGGTCTCACTTTGTAGTTCAGGCTGGCCCTGAGCTCACTATGGAGCCCAGGCAAGCCTCAAACTCAGCAATCCTCCTGCCTCTGCCTCCTGAGTGCTGGGATTACAGGCTTGAGCCACCAAGCCCAGCATGGGTGGTATGTGGTACTGATTGCTGGTGGGGGTGAGTCACCACAACCAGTATTGTTGTATGTGGTTACAGGGATTGAACCAGGGACCTTACGCTTGCAAGGCAGGCGCTGGAACCACTGAGCTAAATCTCTGACCCCAACGAATAACTACTTTACCAAAGAATCAGAATCCAAGAAAAGATTTCAATTGGAAGTCCAGGAGATTAAAAATCACACTGAAAGTATGGGCAGCGGAACTGACCTATGTGAAGACAGAATTCAGAATTACCAATTATGCAAGCCAGGCAAGGTGCTGGAGATCTACAATCCCAGCACTTGGGAGACTGAGGTAGCAGGATGACCGTGTTGTGAAAAGTTATAGTGTAATGAGGCCACCACTCAAGAAATTCAGCAAAGGTGTCACATTCTTTCCTTCACTAACTGGGTTGTTTTGTTTTTATTTTCTGCAGTACTCGGGATTTAACTCAGGACCTTGCACTCACCAGGCAGGAGTGGTGCTGCTGTGCTACATCCCTGGCTCCTTTACTTATTGGGGATCATGTTTTTACTGAGGAATAAATATGGTCAATGCTGCTCAGATTAGCTCTTAAATTGGCAAGAACTGGAATTGGCTGCTGATGTGTGCTGAAAGACTGCAGGAAAACTTGTAACGATACAGTTATCACCTCCAGAAACTGTGGTGCCACCGTTCACTGTCTTCTTGGGCCACCCAGAACTCTGTTTGGAGGAGTTCTAGGAGTGTACGCAGGCCTTGATGATCAACGTCACCAAGAACTGGTAAGAGAAGGTTTTGCGGGCCAGAGTAACCGTTAGCTCAGTGGTTCCAGCGCCTGCCTCGCAAGCGCAAGGTCCTGAGTTCGATCCCTGGTAACCACATACAATGCTAGGCGTGGAGACTCACGCCCACCAGCAGTCAATACCACATACCACAGTGCCGGGCGTGGTGGCTCACGCCTGTCATCCCAGCACTCGGGAGGCAGAGACAGGAGGATTGCTGAGTTCGAGGCTTGCCTGGGCTACATGGAGAGCTCAGAGCCAGCCTGAACTACAAAGCGAGACCCTGTCTCAAAAAAAAAAAAAAAAAAAAAGAGAGAGAAGGTTTTGCCTCTGACACAGGTTTAGCGTCTCGGCCTCAAGCTTGAGTTCACTTGAGCTCTAAGATGAACTCGGGAGCAAAGCGAGTGGTTGGTGTTTAAAAGAGCACTGCGTCTGTGGCAACAGTCAACCTCTTTCCCTCCTTAATTTCAAAATGTTCAATCCCTCAAGGCCATGAACTCTTAAGAAGTTAATAAGAGGAGCATCTGGAAGAGCTGTCTTCATATGCTGTGTTTGCCCCACCATGATGTGTTCCTAACGTTCCAGCCCTCTGAGGATAGCTGGAGCCTACCCACAATGGGCCTGCAGAGTACAGAAGTCACGTGGCCCACGTGCTGCCCACGTGTCTCTGTACTGTGCACCCTCGTGCAGAGACCACTCCACTTTCCCGCTGCTGCTGCTGCTGCTGACACGTTTGGCCAACAGCCACAGTTGCTCATAATTTGGGGGAGAAATAGTTCTTTCAGAATCCAAACTCCCGTTGGATACTAAAACTAAGGGGAGCGATGGTTAGTGTTTCTTGTCTTCCTGAAATGACCTCAGCTGTCCCAAGGTGGTTAATAAAAGATTTTCTAGCATTCTGTTTTAGGGCTCTTGGTTTTCACTAAACGAGGGGACCTCGGCATCTCAGGTTTTGCATTCACAGAGTTTCAGTTTTGAGCTTTCCTCTGCCCAGCCCTCCCATCATGCTGTTTTTGCGTTTGAGTCGCCAACCAAGGATTAAAACTTCTGAAACTATGAGCCAAAATAAACCTTTCCTCCTTGAAGTTGCAGCTGTAGGCCATTCTCAGCAATGACCAGTGATTTAGATAATGAGCAAGCCCTCAGGTTAAAGTATAGAACTGACCCATAGCAAGAAAACAAGCTCTTTTGCTTTGGCTCCTGGGGAGAAAAAAAAATATGCGAAAACCAGGGTCCTGGATCACATCTTCTGTAGCCTCTCCCTCTTGAATTCACTTTAGGTGTTTACTCCACATTCACCCCAAACAACTCTTGCCCAGACCACCTGGCCTCCACACGGTTGTACCTGGCAGTCATTTCCCGTTGTCACCATGGTTGACCTCTTATAGAATTGATTTCCATAGGAATGAAATTTACGTATGTGTAATCAACCATTTTAAAGTGCATGATTCAGTGGCATTTAGTACATTCACCAAGGTGGGCAGCCATTACCTCTATCACAGTGCAAAGCACTTCATCGCCCCATTAAGGAGTCTCATTTCTCCCCATCCTCAGCCACCGGCAACCACCGGCCTGCTCTGGCTGTGCTTTTCCTGGCCTGGATAGTGTGTAACTATAGAATCACACCCTACACCCTCTCGTGAGGGTGATGGAATCCGTCACTTCCTCTTCCTTGGGGCCCTTTCTTCGGGTGGTTTCCAGGACATCACACTTTCAGTTTTTCCTCTGACCTCAACAGCTCCTTCCATGTGCTCTCCGAACATCGGTAGGCTCAGGGCTCATTCTGCTGTGCTTGTCCCTGTCCCACTTGGTCTCCACTGGCTCAGAGTCACATGGCTTTAAGTATCACCCACGTGCCAGTGACCCCAAAATAAAAGCTTGGATCTCTAGCCCGGACCCTCACCAGGACTCCAGACGCACGTCCTCCATCACCTGCCTGATGACTCCCTTGGCATGTCGTGCTCGTCCAGCTCCAGTCTGAACGCTTGATCTCCCCCTCCTTCTCCTTCCCTAACTGATGCATATGAAGTCCATCTTTCCAGATGGCCAGGCAGACAACCGCAGGGGCTTTCTTTGAGCTTAGAGACCTTCCTGCCTCTCTTTCTCTCACTCCTTGTGTTCTGTTTGTTCTACTGGTTCTCTTCGAAACAGGCCCAGGACCCAACCGCTTCTCCCCATCTCTGTGGCTTCCACCCTCCTTCTCTGGCCAGGGGATTGGAATGGGCTGCTGTCCTGCTCCGAGCCTTGGGCCTCTGCAGTATATTGTCAGTGCACTAGCTGGTGAGTCCCCGGGATGGCACAGAGTAAAGCACTTGTCTGCTCAGAGCCTTTAACAGCTTCACAACCCTTGTGGAATCAAATGAGACTCTTCAGTCTGGCCCACAAAGACCTCCTTACATCGCAGCCTGGCTTCCCACCCTCACCTGTGATCGCTCTACTCCCTCTGCTGGTGGCTCAGGGACTTGTCGCTCCTCACTCTGCCCGGAGCGACACCCCCCACCCCATCCTCTGTCGCTGAGCGCGGCTGCCTAGACCACACAATTTAACAAAAAGAGGGCAAGCCGGGCGTGGTGGCTCATGCCTGTAATCCCAGCACTCGGGAGGCAGAGACAGGAGGATTGCTGAGTTCGAGGCTTGCCTGGACTCCATAGTGAGCTCAGAGCCAGCCTGAACTACAAAGCGAGACCCTGTCTCAAAAAAAAAAAAAAAAAAAAAAAGAGGGCAGAAGCGGTCAGGGCAGAAGGCTGGCGACTGGGGAATTTACAAGAAAACTGCACAGAACAGAGGGAACCGTGGGGAAATAACATGGGGCAGTTGAAGCAGGCAATGAAGATCTCTGCTGGGCTCTCTCGAAGCCCTAGGAAGGACAGAGAGGTCAGGGGGAGGGGTACAGACTGAGGCAAGCACACTTATACTTGGCCACCTCCGATGTGGGGTACAGTCCTCACGCAGCTGCCCCACTTGGGCTCTAATGGTATATCCCCAAATCACAATTAATGATCAGTTTGCAGGGGAATGAGATCAAAGAACTGGACGTTCCCTTCTGGGCCCCATTGTCCACCCAGACCTCTGTACTGTCCCCCTTGGGCACCTGGGACCAGGTAGCCACCATCTGTCACCTCTCCTTCTTCGGGCTCTGAGCTCCTGGTCTGGGTTCCTGGCTCCTGGAGGAAGCACGCCGGTCTGGGCCTACACTTTGGCTTCTCCTCTTGTGCCCTCCTCTTGGGAACCCCGCTTCATTATGCTTCGTGCCAACCACGTCTCCAGCATTTCCACAGGACACCCCTGGGCCCCCAGCCAGCTGAGTCAAAATGCCACTGGAGGTAGATTTTGGAGGAAGGGGCCAGGTCTCATTGTGGGATGGATAGGACAGAGAGGCAGGGCCAGGGAGGCCGTGGTAAGGCTCAAGTACTCAGGGACTAGATTTGAATAGTTAGGGACTGGGCAGAATCCAGGCAGAGAAGAATGTGCAAGAGAAGAAAACTGGGAGAGACGTAAAAACCACACTTTGTGGGGCGTGGTGGCTCCCACCTGTAATCCCAGCACTCAGAAGGCACAGGCGAGATCGAGGCTACCCTGGGCTTCATAGTAAGTCCAGGGTCAGCCTGATCGACAAAGGGAGACCATGTCTCAAAAAGCTAAAAGTAAATAAATAAATAAAAATTAAAAAATAAAAACCACACCTACTACTTATTAACCATCTGTTGTGTGCCAGGTGCTTGCATATCCCAGGGATTTTTTTTTTTTTTTTGAGGCAGGGTCTCACTTTGTAGTTCAGGCTGGCCATGAGCTCACTATGTAGCCCAGGCTAGCCTCGAACTCAGCAATCCTCCTGCCTCTGCTTCCCAAGTGCCTTCACAGAATCATTTCTTGACCTATGGGGCAGACTCTGGTCTTGTTGTATGTGGTTACCAGGGATCGAACCAGGGTCCTTGTGCTTGCTAGGCAGGCGCTGGGACTACTAAGCTAAATCTCCGGCCCCCAGGGATTCTTTCTGAGGCAGCGAATGATGACATGCAACTAGCTTTTCTAGTGCACAGGGTGGGCCTGGAGTTTACACTCACCTAACAGGTCCGTGTCTCAGGCACTGGGAACACAACAGTGAACCCAAACAAATGTGGTTTATGCCACTGTGGCTGTGGAAGAGATGGGCACTGAATAAAGACAAATAAATACATAAGGTCACATTCCTGATCATTTGCATGTTTGCTTTTTGGGGGGGAAATAAAACTGGATATTTTAGCAACCCTGTGGTCTGTGTCCCTGGGAACACGTGCTTTGTTATGTTTGTGTATGTTTGGTATGTTGTTTAGCAACGTGTTTGAACTAATTTTTCAGTTTTTCTCCCACACAATGTGTTGACACTAGTGTTTCTGCCCAGATTATTTCTTCTTTTTATTTCCAAGACTCATCTGCTGACTTGCTAGGGTTTTCAACAGGGTCAACATATCTCGGAATGCAGCTACAACTGGTCAGAAGCGGTGCTTAAATATTGTAAGCCAGGAGGGCTCTGCCCTCCCCAAGTTGGGGTGTGGGATTGTGGTGTAGCTCAGCGGTGGGGTGCTTACCTACCACACCAAGGCCCTGGATTTGATCCCCAGTGTTGCCAGAAAAATGAGGAAGGGGCTCAGAATACGTTCAGATTTCAGACAATTCACAAGACTGGTCTGGCTTTTGCCTGTTGGACTTTTCTTGTGTCTCCTCTGCATCTGTTCAAGGCTTTATGTTCAGCCAGGGATGCGCATATGCCTGGGCTTCTTGCTAGATTCTCCTGAACTTGCACAGCTTCGCACACCGTTCGTGTGGAGCTCACCAAAGCCCGCTGTGGCTCTCTCATCACTAGGTCTCCCTGCTAAATTCTCAGCAGGCTTAAGCAATTGTTTACTCAGCCAGTCTCACAGCCCAGGTAGCCGCAGCGCTGGCATTCCCAGCTAGGCCTTTTCCTTGGCTGTGGGGCTTTCCTGGCTCCACTCTAAAAGTCAGCAGATTCCAGCAGCCATGATGCTAGTTTTTCCAGCCCTGATTAGACTTATTCTTGTGGAGTTTGGGGTGAGGGACCGGGAAATTTCCCAGGTTAAAAGGTTAAAACACCTTCACTGTTCTTACCCAACATGTTTCTTGAATAAAAGTTTCTTAATTTGTTATATCTCTAATCAATTTGCAGCTTGTTGGAATGGTTGTTTTTCATAACTATGCCCAATTTTTGATTGCTGAGGAAAGGTCATTCTATGTTTTCCAGGCTGGCTTTGAACTATGTAACTCAGGCCTGCCAGGTCACTCTTCCTGCCTCAGCCTCCCAAATCCTGGGATTACAGGTCTATGCCACCACACATGGCTAACTTTGTCCAATTCTATCACTACTTTTGGGGGAGAGTTCGATGATCTCATTCTGCCATTTTAGAAGTTTTAGGACAGTTCTGTTCATTTCAAACTTCATCTCGAAGTTCTAGTCCAAGTCTGCCTTCCTGTCCTCTGGACTAGCCTGACCGTCCTAGGGACTTCTTCCTCCTCCTCCATTGTTTGGTACCTCTGGTGGCATCAGGGTAGGAAGGGGGAAGGAAGAAAGGGACAAATTTGCTTCTCCACTGGTCAAGATTGTTCCTTGTTGGTTGTGCTGTTTCTCAGGTGAATGCAGCTTGGACCCAATTATTTCTGGCTCTAATAAGGTATATACAGTCATCCTTAAAACACTCTTTTTCAGAGGCCCACGCATTGTCAATTTTTTTTTTTCTTTTAAGACAGGGTCTCGCTTTGTAGTTCAGGCTGGCTCTGAGCTCACTATGTAGCCCAGGCAAGCCTCAAACCCAGCAATCCTCCTGTCTCTGCCTCCCGAGTGCTGGGATGACAGGCATGAGCCACCACGCCCGGCACTGTGGTATGTGGTAATGATTGCTGGTGGCCGCTGAGTCTCCATGCCCAGCACTGTATGTGGTTACCGGGGACTGAACTCAGGACCTTGCGCTTGCGAGGCAGGCACCAGAACCACTGAGCTAACCCTCCGGCCCTGTCAGTATGTTTTTAATGTGGAAAGTTTGACTCTCCTTCAACTTTTTTACTCACCCCTTCATGATTTAAGAACATTGTTTCTGGAGTCACTATGACCTAAGTTTGAATCCTAAACGTTCTAGTTACTCTCTGTGTGACCAAAGGCAAGTGACTAAATCTCCTTGCCTTCATCTGTCAGATTTCATTAGATAAGATTATGTAAGAACCAGCACAATATCTCAGTAGCTTCTAACAGCGACAGTTTCTTTCTCACTCGCGTGTTAGATGTGCGCTGTTTCACATCTCTTTCCTTCCAGGATCTACCTAGGACATTAATTCTTAGGAGAGAGGACAAAGTCCAAGGCAGCTGGCGGAACTACAACGGAGCTCTGATCCTTCTGCCCAGATGGGACTGAAAACACCTCTGCTTGCAGTTGGTTGGCCAAAAGCAGACCATAAAATCAAGGATGAATTTAGTGAACTATAAAGGAAACTTGTACAGGATGCGGTCACGTGATTGCAGTCATGTGCCAACCAGTGATGACACCTTTTTTTTTTTTTCTTTTGAGACAGGGTCTCGTTTTGTAGTTCAGGCTGCCCTGAGCTCACTATGGAGCCCAGGCAAGCCTCGAACTCAGCAGTCCTCCTGTCTATGCCTCCCAAGTGCTGGGATGACAGGCGTGAGCCACTACGCCCGGCACTGGGGTATGTGGCATTGATGGCTGGTGGGCGTGAGTCACCACGCCCAGCATTGTATGTGGTTACCGGGGATCGAACCCAGGACCATTTCACTTGCAAGGCAGGCACCAGAAACACTGAGCCAAATCTCCAGCCCATGACACCTAGTTCTTAACAGAATGGGCAATATAAGGGTTGAAGACAAGGACCAGGGGTTTAGCTCAAGTAGTACCACGGCTACCTCGGAAACACAAGGGGCAGAGTTCGATCCCAGGTACCACAGAAATAAATAAAAATAAAATCTGAAGACAACATTATCACCTACCACAAGTTAATAACGGTATCTTAATGTTGTTGGAAGAAATCAACGAAGTGAAGCATATCCAGAGCTTAATGGTACCCGGCATGTAAATGTTAGGGGCCATCATTATCTGGTGTTGGCAAAAGTTCTCCCTTCACGGGATCAGAGTAACCCCGGCCTAAGATGAAGAAAAGAAATTAACTATTCCTCATACTTAATTTGGGGACAATAAAACATTGACTCTCAGAGGACATGGGTTTTGTAGTTATGTGGACCTTTTAGTAGGGGAGATAACCTTACACCTAAGTTACTTAACCTCTTTGAGCCTTAATATCCTCAACTCCAAAATGTGAATACTTGGGACTACATTATAGGCTTGTCCTTAGGGTCAAATTAGCCAGTCTTGTTTACATAGCTGAAGCTGAGATTTGGCGAATTTCGAAAACTCTAAGAACCGTATGCAGAACATAAATACAACACTGTCTCGAAAAACTTTTCCATCTTTTAGCTTTCAGCTCACATCTCCTTTGCAGAAAGAACTTCTGTGACCACCTGATTTAAACTACTTCTCAGCTCCACTCACTTGTTTGTCTTTACGGCTTCTGGCAACGCTCTAAAATGGTCTTGTTCATTCACTGGTTTATGTCTCTGCCACTAGATAGTAAGCGCCACTAAAATAGGAATCATTTTCTGTATTCTCATCTTCTTCCGTGCGTATGAGTAACTTTAATAGTAAAGCTGGAAAGGAGAAAGGTGAGATCTGGTTGATCCACCTGACTCTGCCTTGCCCAACTCAAACCTCAAATTCCTTCCAGGAGAGTCACACAGTTTTGGTTGCCCACGTGGCAGGCAGCGTCTCCCCGCCCACTTGTGGGCGTGCCCTCCAATGTTGTGACAGCAGCGTGCTCGGGGGTGCCGGACACGTCACACGTACGCAGGGTCTGTCCCCGCCCAGTCTCCCCGTAGGCGGAAGGGGGCGTGGCCAGACGCGAGGTCCCCGCGGCCGCCTGCGCTGCCGCCTGCGTCGTTTGCAGGTAGTTAGCGACTCCTAGCTGCCCGCCGTTCGGGCAGCTCGAAAGCCACTCTGTTTTGAGGTCCTCGCCGCCCTTCCACGTCTCCCGGAAGAGGTAGCCGGGTCGCGTCAGTCCGGAGGCGGTTTTTGGAGTCCGGGCCCTCTCCGAGCCGGCTGCTGAGAGGGCCCGGCCCTGGTGGGCGTCGAGGCCGCGGTGCGGCAGCTCCGGAGTTCTCAGGTGAGGGAGCGACGAGGTCCAGCGGCCGGGACAGGTCCACCTGGGAAACTAACGGACCTGCGAGCGGTCGCCCGCCTTGGCAGAGACTTGTCTTTCCCCACCTTTGCCCGGATCATGCTAGGCTCTGGGGTTTGGGGCCGAGGAACGAGGACAGGAGGGTCCTTTGGATTTCAGGCGTTGTTTACTGCCCTGCGTCTACCGCCCCGGACCCACATCTGGCACTGCAGCACTTCCGGTTCCAGGGGTAGGAGGAGGTGGGTGGGCGTGCGCAGGGGAGCTGACCAGAGGACCGCCGCTTTCCATCCCAGCTGATCTCTTCCGGTCTTCGCGGCGGACTCTGGGCCTCCGCGATCTGCAGTCCCTTACTCTGTGCCATGCTTTTTGCTGCCTCCGTGCAGCGCCAGAGAAATGGCTGTGACTGTGAACCCCTGACGTCTGCTCCAGATGTAGGTGTTCGTCAGTGGGGAAAGTGGCCAGGGCCCACCCTAGTGTTAAGTAATCAGTGCCTGTGTTTTAAAGCCTTATTGACTTTGAAGTGGGAGGCGTGATACACAGAATTAATAATGTGCTTTTGTGGTTTTGTTAGAAGTAATTTGCCCCCAGTCACAAGTAGTGTGTACTCAAGGATAACACTTATGGGCTGTGTGACATAGAAAGTATTTCACCTCCATTATCATAAGTTTACATAAACTCTGAAGTGCACAGACACGTAATAGTCACATTTCACAAAGAAGAGATTTAGAGTGAGTTTCTTCCTAGAGTTAGATTTAGATAGGCTAGTTATGGGGAGAGAGGAATTAAAAGGTAGGTTTGGCACCAGGCTGACTTGGGTTTTGGTATCTAATGTGCTGTCTAAACGGGGTTTTGTAAACCTTTTCCATATTTGGGTTTCAGAATCCAATGTGCTGTCTAAACGGGGTTTTGTAAACCTTTTCCATATTTATAAAGAAGAAAAAAAGATACTGCGACATACCACACGGTGTGTGATTTTTGCATAGTCTCTGACACATACAAATTCCTGTCAGTAACACTTCTGAGTGCCTATGTGTGCTGCATGCTGGGAATTCATTGGTGAGCAGAGCAGATATGGTGTTTATCTAAACTCTTTCCCCTTCTCCAGCAGGACGAGGCATGCTTAAAAAAAACAACACATGATTGTGAAATATAGTCAGCTGTGATGGTAAAGAAAGCCTATGAACCCTAATAGGACCTAATTAGATGAAAAGAAAGAACTTCGGAGCATATGACATCAAGTGAAAAAGATGTATAAAAAGAAAGCGTTAATCTTGAGGGCCAGAGATTTAGCTCAGTGGTTCTAGCACCTGCCTAGCAAGCACAAGGTCCTGAGTTTGATCCTGGTAACCACATACTGGGCCTGGACTCACACCCACCAGCAGTCAGTACCACATACCACAATGCTGGGTGAGGAGGCAGAGGCAGGAGGATTGTTGAGTTCAAGGCTTGCCTGGGCTACATAGTGAACTCAGAGCGAGCCTGAACTACAAAGCGAGACCCTATCTCAAAAAAAAGTTAATCATGGGGGTCGGAGGGTTAGCTCAGTGGTTCTGGCGCCTGCCTCACAAGCGCAAGGTCCTGAATTTGATACCCAGTAACCACATACAATGCTGGGCATGGAGACTCACGCCCACCAGCAATCAATACCACACACCACAGTGCCAGGCATGGTGGCTCACGCCTGTAATCCCAGCACTCAGGAGGCAGAGGGAGAAGGATTGCTGAGTTCGAGGCTTGCCTGGGCTTCATAGTGAGCTCAGAGCCAGCCTAAACTACAAAGTGAGACCCTGTTTCAAAAAAATAAATAAATAAAAGTTAATCATGAAAGACTTGCAGACAGAAGTAGTGACACAGACATTCAAGAAATGATTATTTTTATAGTGTCCCTTTATATTGTGAGGGTGAATTACAGTATCATTTCTTGACCTATGGTGGCATACTGAAGTACTTGAATACCTGTCAAATGGATGGTTATGAAGTCATTTTTTTCATTCTGAACTAACCTTAATGTACATGTGATAGGTATTTATTATTTAAATTTCTGAAAATATACTTTAAGCATATTATATTCACCTTGGCACCAGGAATTGAACTCAGGACCTTTTGCTTGCCAAATAAGTGTTGTGCCACTAGCTACATCCCTGGCCCAATAGTGTGTTAGTTTAGCACTGATAGTTTTTATATTTATTGGAAGGATTTTACTTCTCAAATTTTGCACTTCAAAAGGAAGTCCAGATAACAATTTTTGTTTGTCCTGGAGTTTTGCTGTGTATATCATTTGCTATTGGGTGATGTGCTAATTTGCCAAGTCTGCCATAACAAAGTACAATAGACCAAGTCCCTTGGACAGTAGAAATTTATTTTCTCACAGTTTTGAAGTCCAAGATCAGGCCTGAGCAGGATTGGTTTGCATTGAGCCTTCTTGCCTTGGTTTGCAAATGATCACCATCTCCCTTTGTCCTGATGTAGTCTTACCACTGTGTGTGCCTGTTGTTTTCTTTTGTTATTTGAGGCAGGTTCTTGTTTTGTAGTTCAGGCTGGCCCTGAGCTGTGTAGCCCAGGGTAGCCTTGGCTCACAGCAATCCTCCTGTCTCTACCTCCCGAGTGCTGGGATTACAGGTATGTGTCACCACACCTGGCATCGTGTGTCTATTTTTGTCCGAATTTCTTTCTTTCTTTCTTTCTTTCTTTCTTTCTTTCTTTCTTTCTTTCTTTCTTTCTTTCTTTCTTTCTTTCTTTCTTTCT
>PVIC010008453.1:0-42505 GCA_004025085.1 Thryonomys swinderianus
TTACAGTCATGAACCACCATTCCCAGCACTGTGGTATGTGGTATTGATGGCTAGTGGGTGTGAGTTGCCACACCCAGCATTGTATATGGTTACTGGGGATCAAACTCAGGACCTTGTGCTTTCAAGGCAGGCGCTGGAACCACTGAGCCAACCCTCCGGCCCTGTAATATTTTTGTTATTTTTATTTTGAGACAAGGTCTCACTACAATGCCCATGCTGTACTCCCATTTTAGATCCTCCTGCCTCAGCCTTCTGAATGCTGAGATGATGTATGTGTCACCACACCCCACCTGGCTAGCAAATGTCTATAAGAGACCAGAACAATCATCAGTCTGGCACGTATGGCACCCATCTGCGTGCAGACACCTTGCCCCCCATGGTGCAGATCAGTAAAGTGACATTTCCCCTGCTTTATTCCAAGTCTTCCTCCTGGACCCTGGGCTCCAGGATGTGGCGTGGATGCTGACCTTGGGGCTGGCTGGCTGCAGGCAAGCTGTGAGCACGTGCCCTTCCTGTCCCCAGGTTCTTGGTCTTCCTCCGATACCAGTGTTACTATGGGAATCCAGTGTTCACCTACCTGGAGTACCCCATCCTCATTGCACAAGGTAGCTGCCCTTGCACACCCATTGTACCCCATATCCCTAGCTAGTTTGGGACTTCCCTTTCGCCTCTCATCAGAGCCTTTCTTCCAGATGTTGTCCTCCTACTCTGCATCTTTCATTTTAATGGGGACATGAAACAGGCTGTACCGTACCTGGCTGTGTATCCTTTTAACATCTGAGAACCAGAAATGAGATTGGAGGGGCTGGGATGGGTGGCTCTGAGATAGAACCCATGCATGGGTCAGGCCTGGGTTCTATCCCCAGCACTTTTTGCGCACACACATACACATACAGCGCCTGACATGGGGGCTCATTCCTGTAATCCTAGCTTGAGTAGGCTGAGGCAGGAGCATTGCTATGACCTGTTGGTGTCTCTGTCATCCTTGTGGTCTAGGTGTCTGTGGCGGGTGGTGGGTGGCCCGTTCTCCCCAGCTGTGGTCCTTAGCCCTGGGTGAGATGCATGCTGTCTTGGTTCCTGCTTGGCCTACACAAGGGGGCCATCGACCTGTCCATGGTGAGTGACAAACCCCCACATCCTCCCACAGTCCTCCCTCGTTCAAGCCCTTCTTTGCCCCGGCCGTCCTGCCTGCCATCAGATCCTGGGCTTGGAGCTCAGGACCTTCACATTGAACCATATCCCCAGCCCCTTTTCATTTGTTATTTGAGACAAGATCTTGCTAAGTTGCCCTGGCTAGGTTTAAACATGTGTCCTCCTGCCTCAGCCTCCCGGGGCGCAGGAATTATCGCCTGAACTTTGAGTGTCCCACTGCCCACAGCTGCCTACACCATTTTCCTGGCCAGCATCACATGGCCAGCACTGAACTTAGGGCTACGCTCCCTTCTTTCCCAAAACACCCGCTCTCCCAGCTCTCCCGTCCTGGTTAATGTGACTCAGCCTGCTGGGCACCCAGGGCTGTGCAGGGGTCAGGGATGCAGGCATGGCTTCCACTCGGCAGGTCGCCTGGGGAGGCCAAGGTTGGGGTGCTGCACTGATGGCCCTGGAGTCCGGGTTAGATGGAAACACTGTGATGTTTTATTCCCCAGCACACATTGGTTTCAATCTAGTGCATGTTGGGGATCCCTGGAAATTTGGTTCAATAAAGCGCTATGAATAGCCGGGCACAGTGGCGCACACCTGTCATTGCAGCACTCGGGAGGCTGAGGCAGGAGGAGAATCTTGGGCTCCATGGGGAGAGACCTTGTCTCTCAAAACCAAACCGAACAGCACTGAGATCCTTGGCTTTTTTAACCAACGGGCTTGTGATTTTCTCATCTGCAAACAGAACTTGTGCACACTGGTCAGTGCAGCCAGCAAGTTCACACAGCTCCAGTACCTGTGGAAGACGCGGGACTCGGGCACCACCAGCGCACTCACCTGGGGCCTCTCTGCCTATACCAGTGCAGGTGAGGACATGCCCTGGTGGCAGCCTTGGCCACCTATGTCTCGGTAAAAGCGGGAACTCTGCCTAAGCATTTCTGTCCCCTGGGCTTTAGCATTCTGCAAGCCGCTATTTAGCTCCAACCTGCTAACTGTCCATGTTTACAAGGTGAGGCGGGGGTGCGTGCCTATCATCCCAGCACTGGGGAGGCTGAGGCAGGAGGATCTTCATGAGCTCGAGGCCAGCCTGAACAGCATGGTGAGACCCTGTCTCAAAAACAGAACCGAGGAGGGCTGGAGGGTTAGCTCAGTGGTTCCGGCGCCTGCCTCGCAAGCGCAAGGTACTGAGTTCGATCCCCGGTAACCACATATAATGCTGGGCATGGAGACACGCCCACCAACAGTCAATGCCGCATACCACAATGCCAGACGTGGTGGCTCACGCCTGTAATCCCAGCACTCAGGGGGCAGAGACAGGAGGATTGCCGAGTTCGAGGCTTGCCTGGGCTACATAGTGAGTTCAGAGCCAGCCTGAACTACAAAGCAAGACCCTGTCTCAAAAAAACTAAACCAAAACAAAACCAGAACTGAAAACACACTGTTTTATGTTAGTAGGAGCCTCTCATGAGGTTGCCAGCTCATGTGTAGCTAAGACTGCACTGCTGCTTTCTGAGGCTGGGGCTGGGCCGCTACGGAAGCCTTAGGAGCTGCTGGGGTAACACATATAGGAGATCAGCTAACCCCCAACACGTCTGTCTCTTTTTTTTTTTCAGCAAGGATTGTAACAACTGTCATGACTGGCAGTGACCTGGCAGGTAAGCAGCGCTTTTCTTCCCCTTTCTATTGGGCATGGCACCATCTGGGCCTCCATGGAGTAGAGAAACTGTCTGAGGGTCCAACAGGTCAGACCTCAGCTGGCTTAGGCTGTACATTCGAGGGCAGAAATGGCCTGGGTGGTCTGCATAGTCCCCAGCTGTGGAGACAGTCTGCATGAGTGGATTCCCCCTCTGGGGATGTTCATTTGCTTCAGCAGTGAAATGGCCTCAAACTATAAGCAATCCTTCTGCCTCAGCCTCCCAAGTGCTGGATCACAGGCATGTGCTACCATACCAGGCTGAGCCTTTTCAGCTCTCAAATGGGTGAATACTGAATCCTTGCAAGATGATCAGCATGAAGATATGCCCATGTCAGTGGAGATCACAAACTGGCCCCAGTGCATAGACCCCTTCCAGAAACAATTGACTCTGAAAAACGTGGCTTCAGAATGCAAGATGTATTTAATACTCCTTCCAAGGCTCTTGGGCCCAAACATGGTACTTTCTACAGCTGTAATTATAGTATTAAAATCAGCCTGATCGGAAGCATTCATTTGCTCTAGTGGAAAACAGGAAACCAGGTGGCCTGGGTCTGTCTGCTGTGCTGAGCTGGAGAATTCTCAGGAGGGTACGGGGCAGGACCGCCACTAACTCAAACCAAACCCACAAGCCAACAGGGTGACAAGAACGTTCTTGCTGTGGCTCGTGTGACTGTTGCACAAGTATCTACGCCAATGAGATTTTGAGAACAGTGTGACTGAGGTTGCATAACCCTTGTGCCGGGAGTCTGCACCTTCTGTGGAAGGTGAGGTGCTACTACAATCTAAACAGCTCTTCATGACTATTCAGGACCAGATTTGGCTACCGCTCTTCAAATCTACCTCACACTGCTGGGCACAGGGCGGCCTGGTGCACCTGAGATTGACAGGAGCACAGGACTCCAGGGCGTCTGTGGGGACAGAGTGCTCAGGAGGATGTGCGTGGGCTGAGGTCAGGGAGTGCCCACAGCCATGAGGGCAGAAGTGTGTTTCTCTGATTGCTGGTGGGCATGAGTCACCACGCCCACTATTATGGTATGTGGTTACCAAGGATCGAACCAGCAACCTTGTGCTTGCTAGGTAGGTGCTGGAACCACTGAGCTAAATCCCTGGTCCTAGAATTAGAAACTGTTTTAACTTTCTTCTTGGTCTGTTGCAGTTCTCACCCGCTTTGTGATCATGCTAGCCTTAAACATCTGGGTGACAGCAACAGTGCTGCGCTACCGGAAGCCAGCTGCCAAAGCTGAGTGACAGTGCCTGGGATGGACTTGGAGTGGCTGCCCTCAAAACTTGAAGCCAGGTGTTTTGGACCTGCGACAGCCCCGTAGACATGTGTTACAAATGCCCGTTTCTGCCCGCCTGCACTGTGGGGGTGCACTGGGCTCAGACGCCAGTGTGCACACACGCCCTCCCAGAGTCCTTGTTCTCACGCTTGCACTGGCAGTACCTCTGGCTCCAGGGTCTGCTCACTAACAACGGGTCGAGGCTGAGATGGGGCTATGGCCAGCAAGCAACACGGACACAGGAGCAGCGTGGCCGCATGGGCCAGGCCTGAGTCCAGGCTGCACACGGGGTCCTGACTTCACTCCCGCCTAGGAGGGCTTCTTGAGTAGTTACCGTTAGCCACTGTTCTCTTTCTGTTAGAAACATTGTGTCTACACACAGCGCCCCGCAGGAATTCCAGGCAGGTCCTGCAAGAAGCAACACCAGCAGGTCCTCAGGCGGCCGCAGTGCAGCTCCTGTCAAGGGTATCACCCGCATCTCGCCCACTACTGGAATCTGGTGCAAAATACTAGGTTTCAGCTACTGACAACATATGGATTTTACTCTCATCGTAGTATCTTATTCTAAATAGGATTTTAAGGTTATTGTACACAGTTACCCCCTAACGTATAAACTCATTTCTCCAAAATGAATTATTCTGTTACACACAGGAAGTAAGTCACAGTAGAACATGTTTGGATTCCAAAAACTGCTGTGAAGTCTGCTGAGTATTGAAGGTAACAGTTATTTTAGGGTGACTTATTTTAAATTATATAAGGTAGGGCTGGGGATTAGTTCACATGGTACCACAACTACCTTGCAAGCACAAGGGCCTGAGTTCAATCCCCAGTACCAGCAAGACAAACAAAACCACAAATTAGGCAAGGTGTATGCTGCAATAAACTGGTTAGTTCTCTTAGAACTACTGCTTGGGACAAAGAGGAAAATACAGTATCTAAAGATAAATTACTCATTTTACCTAGTTATTTTAGTCACATTGTCACTTTTAAAGAAATCTAAGTTAATTTTTTCTCATAAACACTATGATCACTAGTATAAATGTAGATTATGACTTTTATCTTAATGATTATTTTATTTACCTACACAGCATTGGGTTAGGACCACACTACTGTGTCCCTCTGGGAGGGAACAGACTGAGCCACTCTGGGTACTCGGTGTGCACCACTGTCTTGGGAGCCCTCGTGGCCTGAGTGTGTGTGCCCTGTCCAGGCTGGAGCAAGTCAGGCCTCTAGAAAAGAACTCACAGAAGTAGCCCACAGAAACTGGCCACCCTGCTTCCTGTGTCATCCTTGCCAATTCCAGTGCCAGTTTGGGGCCTGACCTTTACGTACCCAGGTAGGCTGATAATCCACTTGACAGTTCTGTGTCAACTATAGGACAGGCAGTCCAAAGCCTAGAGCCTGGTCACAAGACTGGCCCATTTCTATTTGATTTGTTTTTTTTTCAGACTGGGTTTTGTAATGTAGTCCAGCTGGTCTTGAACTTGCTACAGAGCTCAAGGTGGCCTGACACTCAGCAATCCTGCCTCAGCCTCTTGAATGCTGGGGTCACAGACATGCACCACCATGCCTTCCCATCTTTTCTTTCAGGAAAGAAATTTTTTTGGTGAACTTGTGAAAGTTGCAGCACTCTAGGACTATTTCACAGGAAAAGTATAAAAATGTTTACATCTTAATTTCTTTTATTTAACTTTTTTTTATAAAAAGCAGGCATAAAATACAATTACATTACTACAAAGATGCAACAAAATTTAAAAAAAAATCAATGGAGGATGGTTTTGTTCAAGGGACAGGTGATTCAATGCTAATAAAGATCTAAACCATGCAGTTTGTAACTTACACAATTTGAAACAAAAGTCACAGTGGGGTCAGGGTCAGGTCATGGCGGCCCTGGGCATGGCACCAGCACTGTCACACAGCGCCTCCTTCAAAGTGCTTTAGATCAGACAGGACCAGACCAGATTGGACAGGCGCTGACAGGGCTGGGACACCTGTGTCCCTGTAGGGAGCAGCAGGCTGACCAGGACCCCAGAGCCAGAGCCTTCCTCATTCTCTCTCCAGGTGCAGACAGCCTGTGTGCTCCTGGAAGGTCCAGCGCGTCTGAGCATCGCTCCCTCCCTCCCTTGAGGAGCCTCCCGGGAAGCGAAGGGAGGGAAGAGGGAAGGGACAGAAGGGAAGGGGAAGGGGGCAACACAACTCCTTCAACTGCAGTTTGGCAAGCAGAGTGTGTCTGCTTAGGGGCTAGAGCTACACGGTACTAGGGTCCTTCAGGGCCAGGCTGGCGGGAAACTAGCACAGGTTAATTTTAAGAGCACTAACCTTTAATTTAGGGTTATCAGTACACTGATCCATTAGAGCATTTTAAACTTTCAGATAGATTTTATTTTCTTAAAAAACATCTTGCTTCTAGATAGCAGATATCTATATAGTTTTAAAAAATACTTTAAAAATTCATTATACATTAGCTTTCAACAGTAATGCCGGCACTCGTCTTCCTTTTCCTTCTGTCTTGCTGTCCCCACAAAACAAAAGTAAAGATGCGGCTGAGAAAACCCCAGTATTCATTCTTTCCGAGTTCTAAGAGGAGGTATTCGTGGCTCTCGGAGAACCAGGTGTGGGAACAGAAGCACTGGACTTATAAATATCTACCCTGGAAGTCTTGGGGCCAAGGAAGGAAGGAAGGAAGGTGGCACCCGCAGACTGCGGGGCGGAGCCCTCCACGCCTCCACTCAGTCGAATGCCCTGCAGCTCAGCCCTGGAGGCATCTGCACAGCCCTTCACAGTGCAGTCCCTTGCACAGTCATATCACACCATGATTCTCCTTATTCTTTAATATATATATATATATATATATATATATATATATATATAGCATTCAAAATTCAAATGCCTGTTTTCCTCAAATACTTCAATTACTCATGTGTAAACCTGAAATTATTTTACCTTAATAAAGTTTATTAAAAAATATATATATATACTCTCCAATTCAGAATAATAGGATAGAACCTCCCATAGTGTAACAAAATCTTTATATAAAATATTAATTCAGTCTCCTTTTAAACAACTCTAATGAATGGAAATATCTCTTCTATATAAATTTTATATATTTTTCACTTTTTAATCTTACTTTTTAAAAAAGCCAGCCCAGTGTGCGGGCCCAGGCAGCGTGGTGGCTCCCTGGAGGGTGCGTGGCCAGGCTCACAGGACACTGGCGGTGGCAGGAGTGATGCGCACCGGCCTAGCGAGGCGGGTGCTGATTTCTGCAGTGGCACCAAGGGGGAGCGCTGACCTAGGGGAGCACTGAGAAACGTCTCCTTCCTTTGCCTTCCTTCTACTGGGTGCTACCATCAGTACCGTACCAAACCGCCTGGATACTGTGGAGAGGCGGAGACCAGGCAGGCCAGGCCATGGGTGGGAGCCTTGCCCACAGCCATGGAAAGGTAAAGAAACAAGCTGGGCGCCTCGGAGGCCGCTTCTCCCAATTCCCTGGCCCAGTACTGAAGTATTGCCATACACAGTTGTGTGTTTGAGGATCACATTTAAATATTTAAAACCTATCTACAGTATTCCTTAGTTTTCTTTATATTTGATACAAGGTTTGAATCTCAAGTGTGAAAATGTAAAAATAGTCACAAATGTCTTTACCATGGTAAATAAAAACCACTGGGGCAGCCAGCAAGCGAAGCCACATTTCATGGTCAGGGGCTGATGGGGGGAGGGAGAGACCGGGCAGACATCGGGGCAGGGTGCTCAGCTCCCACACACGCTGCCATCATTTCTATGATGATCCATTAAAAACCACCTGCCATACCACTGGCACAGGCTGATGCTAATGAACTAATACGTGTAAAATGCTGGTACTTTACACATACTATGTACGTTGTTTCTCTTTCACAGTGCAACACTGCATCCTAGGAGCTGGTAAACACTTGTACTTTTTTTCCTTAAATACAGAAAAGGGTTGAAACTTTGAAAAAAAAAATTAAATTAAGGCATCCAAAATGGGTGAGGTTGCCTATCACGAAGCATGAGGAGACAGAGGAGCCCAAGCTCTTGTCACAGTAACTGCTTACCACGAGCATGCAGCTTCACTCTGGCGCTGCCATGTGTGCAGTGCACGGCGGCAGTGGCGGTGATAAGATCGGGTTAGTGAATGGTGCGCTGGGCGGCCCAGGCTCCCGGCAGAGGCCGCAGCGTCACTGTAGTGGGTAGTGGGGTCCGAGCCAGGCTCTCCTGGGCAGTGTGTGGCAGGCGCACAGCGGGGAGAGGCCTCTCAGCCCGAGCAGTGTAGTGTCAGTGTCGCCGAGGGAGACTGGGAAGCGAGTGTGGAAGAGCTTGATGCTCTTTCTGGGAGCCAGTCAGTGTTGACTCCCCTTGTTCCAGAGGAGCCCAGACACAGCTCCAAGGTTTGTAACTGACAGTACAGGAAAAAGGGAACGTGCACGTGTGTGTGTGTGTATGTGTGTGTGTGCACGTGCGTGCATGTGTGTCCATCCCTCAGGAAGACACAGTTGTTTACTAAGTTCCAGCACACTCTAGTCCTGTCTGACCTGAGGCACACGGTCGCCGGGAATGACTGCTTCACGGAAGGCAGTTAGCTGCAAAGAAGGAGAAGACAGTCAGCTGAGTGCCGATGCAAGGCGCCCCTCCGCACCAGGGCAGCCAGTCGCACTGCTCGCTGCAGACTGCGGCCCTGACATCCAGCTCATGCTCGAGCTCCTTACTTCATTACTCAGCCTACCCTCAGGCACATGCAACTCCTACTCTCTCTCAGTCCAGCACTAGACTCGCTTTTGGTTTTTCTGTTGAGGTGGGGGTCTTGCTACACAGTGCAGGGGCAGAACTCCCGGGACCCCTCCCAGCCCACCACGCCCCAGTCATGGACCTGGGGCCCCACAGGGAGGGAGCCCTGGGGTTAGATGCACACCACAGAGCAGCACACCCGCACAGAAGCCTGACTCGAGGTGCAGCAGCCAGGAAACAGTTTTTTCTTAAGTACAAAAAAGGGTTAAAACTCTGAAAAAAAAATGTAAACGAAGGCATTCAAATAGGGTAAAGTTGCCTGTCATGAAGCATGACGAAACATACTTTGGCAGTAAACATACATGAAGATGTTGCATGAAAACCGGAGGTGAACACATCCCAGGATTACCCAATGTGAGTGTGTGTGCAAACTGCTTACTGAGCGCCAGATGCACAGCACTGCCGCCTGTGGGGTGGGAGGGGAGGAGAGGCCAGGGGAGGGGCACAGGGAGGGGGGTGGGGGAGGGGAGGGGGGTGCCGCACCCCAGCCCTGCAGTCCCAGAAACCAGGCGCACTGGGTGAGCACAGGGCTCCTCCCGGCACTCACAGTTTCAGGCCAGAAGAGTGGGGAGGGTACCCAGGCTGTGTTCACACTACAGCACACATGGGAGTTTCAAGGTTCTACTTCTCAGAATACAGCTCTTTTGGAATGAATGGCAAGTACGAGTTTTGTTACTTCTACATTTTTCATTGCTATTCTGAAAATTTCAATTCAGAAGGTATTACAAGTTTATAGCCAATAAAGAATGTGAACGTAGCATTTCATTTTGATACCTGGTGTGGGAAATTTCAGTTAGAAACTTTTCTGGAAACTACACTTTAAATGTATGCTATTAAAAACATCTTATAACATTTTTTTTTCTGATACCAGGGATTGAACTAAGGATCTTTAGCTTTCGAGGCAGATGCGGTACCACTGAGCAAAGTCCCAGCCCATAAAATCTCAAAACTAGTAAATAACAGCAAAACCCCAAGGGCAAACCACATGCGCTACACAGATGTACCGAACAGCCCATTTTTCACTTTTTGATTTACTCCATTTCTTCAGAAATCAAAACCATCGTCGTCACCGTCATCATCATCAAAGGACCAATCCCAGTCCTTAAATGCCAAGCCAAGCAATCTGCAACAGGAGTTTGCGAGTTCAGCTCCATCTGAAGCTGTGGCTGGCACCACTTCCTGGAGGTGCTGCCGGCCTCACCCTCCCCGTGAGCACTGCTGGATGGCAGGGTGGCACACTGGGGAGGCTGTTCCCTGCTGCAGTGTGCGTCCGAAGTGACAGTGGTCATGTGCGCGGTCAGGCAGAGGCAGAAGTGGACCTGACACGAGGGTGAGCTACCATCCTGGCACAGCATTGCTTGCTCTCCCAGGGCAGCGCCGCACACCCAGGAAGAGGAGTGGTGTGAACCACAGTGTGGCCCTCTCCATCCCCAGGGCCTGAGCTGCGTGGGGCATGGAAGTGGGCAGAAGCGGCGCTGCGCCTGTCTGGGCTCAGATACAGGGTGTAACCCAGTCAAGTCCGGTGACGGCACAGCTGCCCTCACACACAGGTACTGCTGCCGCTGGCTCCCCCCGGGCATCCCCACTGGGCCCTGATGCTCGTGTGTGGCTTGTGTAGGGCCCTCAGCTGTCTGAGACTTGTATGATGAGGCTGTGGGACGGAGCCAGCTGGTGGTAACTTGGGTACACTGATGGGATGGCCAATGGGTGACTGAAGATACCCTGTAGTCTCTCCAAATGCACTGTGCTCAGGACGATCTGGGAAAACAAACCTACTCGGACACAATCGCTCACCCATTCTGCACCACCTTGCAGCCTGTATGCACTTGAGTTCCTAGGCTCTGAGTACCCATCACTCCTGCCTGCCTGCCATCCGGCTGACGTGCACACTTAAGCACTTCCAAATAGGCAATGTTCTGTGCACGTTATGATGCCAGGAAACTTGAGATCTGAACAGTGACACTTTCGAGAGCCACCTGGCCTTGCGTCCTCACCTGGGCTTGTTGGGTGCGAGCTGCCGGCTGGGCCTCCGGATGGACTGGTTCTGCGGGATCTTCATGGAGGTCCTGGGTGATGACCGTGCAAAGGGGTCGGGGGCCGGGGGCTTCTTGGGGATCTTCTTCACCAAGCGGCTCACCCACCTCTGCTGCTCCTCCGTGGAGTTCGCCAATAAGAGCAGGTTCTTCGCCGTGGATATGTCATAGTACACTGGAAGGGACATGGCCACGTCAGGGCATTGGTGCTGTGAGCACTGAGCCACAACGAGGCTGGAGGCCCTGCTCACCTTTGCAGGGCGCTATGATCTCCTCCTTCCTGTCCAGGTGGTCTTTGTGACACTTGATGTGGCAGCGGCGGCACTCCAGGGCGGGAGGGGGCTTGAACATGTGCCACAGCGGCTTCATGCAGGCCTCGCAGTTGGTCGGGAAGTGGTACAGAGTGGGGATGAACTCGTGCCCTTTGTGGCAGATGTAATTGGATTTCTCTCCCACAGGCTCCACCGGAAACTCCTGTTCCTTCTTGCTTTCTCCTTCATTGGCATAGAGGATCTACAAAGACAGGAGGAACCATGAATGATGTCTAGACTGAAGTTCTACGTACTAACACTTCTGGCAGTGTACGTAAAAATTAGCCTGGGTCAGTTGTGAGGCGTTGCCAGATACCCACTGCTCACACCACACATGCTCCGTGCATTAGGACCCAATAAGCAGCAGCTCCTGGTGCGGGCCTGTTCAGCACCACTCTGGGGGTCAGTGGTACACAGAGCTTTGGTTCAATCCTCAGTACCTTGTCCCCCAAAACAAACAGCAGCAGCAATGAAGAACCAACTACTTGAAATAATACTGCAGTTCTATTCACTGTATTTTAGACTTAATAGCAGGGCTAGCGTACAGCTCAGTGGCCTGTCTCCCATTCCTGAAGATCCGGTCCCAGCCGTGGAGACGGGGAAAGCGGTGGTAATATACGCTTCTTAAAAACAGCAAGACTGGTCAGGTGTGGTGGTACACACCAGCAATTCCAGCACTCTGGGGGGGCCGAGGCACCAGGATCCCATGGTCAAGCCCAGGGTGAGACACTGAGTGGAAAAAGGTGTGGGCTGAGGCCTGGAAATACAGTTTTGTGTGAAGGCCTGGGGCTCATCCTCAATCCCTCAAAAGCAAAAGCCCATAAAACTGGGTCACAGCTATAATGCACACTATACACACAGCCTTCTTTCAAAAGATGTGTTTGGAGAGATGAAGGAGAGAGAATGAAGGGAAGTATAACATATCCCAAATAAACAGTGTAAGTGCCCAGACAATGGGGATAAACCAGGCCCAGTGGCTTTTAAATAAAGGAACTCAATGACTAATGTTAGTTTTAATAATTTTATAATAGAAGTAGCAAAGAGAAGAATTTGGCTTTATTTTTTATTTTTCTGGTACTGGAGATTGAACACAGGGCCTTCACACTGGGCTACATGCCGGTCCTTTCTTTTTATATTGAGACAGGGTCTTGCTAAACTGCTCACTCTGGGTAGAGCTTGTGAGTCACCTGCCTCAGCCTCCCAGAGTGCTGGGATTATGAGCATATATAACCATACCTGGCTGGCTTCATGTTTAAACAGGAAGTAAACAGGATACTGGGTACAAAATTTAACTTCTTAAATGACACTTTTAACTCTTAGCTAATTTTAAACCAAAAACAGGAGAAAATTCAAGTTTTTTAGAGAAATTAACACTGAGAAAAAGAAGAGCAGAAATATGATAGAAACATACTATGGGCTTTCATAAGTGAACTTATGGAGAGAAGGATGAACACGAAGGTGTCCTGGGGCACAAGCCCCGTCTCCGTGGCTGCAGAGGTCTGCATGACCTGAGGTCTGTGGGGAGCAGAGTGCTGCACCAGGCTGTGCAGGAGCCTCTGGCTGAGAGGGGGCTGCTCACCTGGAATATGCGGGGGATCTCTTTAGCATCTGCTCTGTACACATCCGTCTGGGTAACAGGTCGGACGTGAAATAATTTGCTATAAAAGATTAATAAAGGAATAAAGTATTACCAAAGTCTCAGATTACACTGGTTAACATACAATTAGCCTGACCACTTTGACCTGTCAGAAGCTCATAAAATATCTTGTTCTATTAATTCAACCATTACTAAAGATTTTTCAGAAATTCTCAAAAAGTCAAATTTCCCAATTAGTTTCATAAAATATATTTAAGATCCATGAAATAAAGATGTCCAGGATAACCCTGTATCCTACACTTTCACCTGTTGGAGGAAACTGTAAAAATATGAGACAGTGTAAATACTAGTACAGTAAGCTACACTACCAGCTCTTCTACGACTACTAATAGATTATATCAACTTGACAGGAAAGGTCAACTTAGTCTTACACTGCAAAGGATGACAAATTTGAGAAAAAGATGGTAAAGACAACACTTACTCTATATCTAAAACCATGTAAGGGTTAGATTGCTCTTTATCTTGTTCACTGTCATAGAAGAGGATCTTCTTGCTGCTTACAATCACGTACTATTAAAAAGAGGGAAGGAAAGAGGCGATGAATATTGCTTTCTTTGAAAATAAGTTGTGTATTAGCAATGAAAATCACAAAATACCTAAGCAACTAAGATGTACTGAAATACCTTTATAAAAATCTTCCTTAAAATAACAAAGCTGTCTGTAGACAGTTTATTTATGTAATGGGGGTTGGGTATTTTAAAACTAATTTTAGAAACCAAAAGCATTAGTAAACTCACCAAAACTGAACATAATAGCATCAATAATCATTTTAAGAGAAGAACAAAAAATAAATGAGCTTTTCTATTCTATCCAGAACTGTTTTCCCAGGGAGACTGCAAAAACACCAAAGTCAACAGGCTTCTACTTTCCCAACCCCAAAACTTAGTTTATTATTAACAACACATGGAGGGCATTTTCCTTTTAACAGATAAAATCATATCATTCCAAGTCAGAAAGCATAAACTAGATTTACACATCTGAAAAGTTTTGCTCATGTACATTCTTTAGCAACAAAAGTGAGTAGCCAGAGCCAACCCAGACACACACAATAAAGAACCATATTCAAAACTATCCATTACCTTCTTAACCCATCCAAACTTCTTAGTGTTGTTTCGCACAGGTAATGAAAGCCATCCCTCTAATCTTGACTCTATAAATAAGCACAAGATATGAGGATAAACCTAGTGATTCTCTTTATACAATGAAGAATTCAACTTTAATATGGAAATTATGAAGTCCATCCAATATTGCCCTTCAGATTTTACCACTGTGCTTTTATCCAGGATATAATAATACTGCAGGATCAAGAGAAGTCAAGTTATATCACACTGGAAAAAATACTGCATAGTTGCATAAAACCCAACACCCCATTAATTCCATGCATTGACACAATTCAGGAGAGAACTTGCAAAATACCACCAAATGCAGCAACTCTATTCTCATGAGTTTATCAGCAGTACAGTTCTTTGGAAGAAGGCCTACCACTAGACAGGATGCAAACCTTCAAGAAGAAGACATTTTAAATTAGTGATTCCAGAAAAGAAAGAAAAAGAAGAGAAATATCCAAGTGATTTCAGAGACTTTTAGAATGGCCATAACAAAATGATGTAAAACCATAAATTACAGATTAAACTTGGTCATAAGCAAATTAAGTAAAAGATTTCTGAACTCCAAAATACCACAAGTGGTACCATTCTAGCTGTACAAAGAAGTCTTGAAGCCCTTGGAATCTGTTCTAGTCCATCTCATCAGTATCTGTTGATGAAACAAGAAAACAGAAAGGGGTCTAGGGAGCTGACTCTGTCCCTGAACTCCAACCCTCACCACAAGCCACAGCTCAGCCACGGCAGCCCTGATCGGCATGAGGAAATCCGAGATCACGCTTTGACCCTATGAAGACATCCTGGTTTCTTCACTTAAATATCAGCACTTCTGGGATAAGAATCAGATTGCACTGTGCCACATTCTCTTTGAAGGCTAAGCCAATGCTGTTAGGTCATCCATGAAAACCTAACAGAGTTCTCTTAAACAGTCCACATCTTTCTGTACAATCATTCCTGACAGCAAACTGCAGAAAGAGTACCTTAGCTGAGAATGGATGCAGCACAAAAAACACACACACACTTCTGTGACAAAATGCCCTGCTCCACTTCCCCTAAGTGGACAAAGTAAGTGTGCTATTACAACACAATGTCACATCAAAATACCTTAAAAACACAGTCTCTGTTCATGCAGCGGCTTATTTTTGACTGAGGACACAGCAACATGTCAGAGTTAGTGAAGATTAGTTGATGCTCTAAGAAGTTTTCCAAAAGGCTATGACTGAGGACAGCGGGAAAGGCTCAGAGACAACAAGGCTTTCACGTGGTCACCTGTACCGCCGTACTCCGATGGAACAGGCAAGTAAGGCAAAGGATCTTCCGAGTCCGAGTTCGAGTCCAAGTCTGAGTCAAGGAGTGCGTGGGGACTGGAAGGCTGGGTGGCCAGACTGAGAGAAGTGGAGGAACGCTGGTAGGAGAAGGACATGGACTGCACGGTGTGGGACTGAGCAATGCGGACTGAACACCCACCGCACGAGGAAGCAAGGGTGTGGGGTAGAGAGAAAAGAAAAGGGAAGCTTAAAAGAGAGCTCCTAGTGAGCACAGCAACGAGCTATGTCTTAAGTCAGTGGCGGCTTCTTTTGTATATTTGTTTTTATGAACAATAGTGATAAAAATCAACAAATGAATCCAAAATGTTACTGCAGTTCCCACTCTAAGGAGCAGAAAATGATAAAGACAATGATAAACGTTTTTCCTCAAAAGCCAAGTCAGGCACTAGACTTAAACCCACTGACTGCCGATGCAGACACCAGGTGGGAGGCAAGGCTGTACCTGGAAATCCGTCCTCAGGCTCCACGTCCCCTGGGCCGCTGCCAATGCTTGAGCTGTCCAGGCCGATGTGCAGGGCCTGGAGTTGCGACCGCAGCTGCTCGATGTCGCTGTCCTTACTGTCCAGGGTCATCTGTAGTTCGATGCGAATTTGACTCTCCTCAGCTATTTGCTATAAAAATTAAATCAAGTCAATTAACTAGGCTCACGAGACCTCATGATTTTGCCTCTTGGTTCAGCAACAGCTGCTTGTGAAACATTCTATAACCAGTCAAACACACAAAGACACAGACCCAACTCTATCGCCTGAGAGGAAGTCCACAAGGAGAGCCCAGTAAGCATGCTTACGGCCTGCATTTCATTCAGTTCCTTCTGGTACTTGATCATTTGCTGGGTCAGTTTTTCACGCTCAGACTTAAGTTCCATGTGCAGCTTTCTATTCTCCTTTTCTTTTCGTCTCACGTCTGTGTCACTGCCACGCTTGATGGGTTCTTTCCGATTCATGATTTCTGCCAACTTATTCACAGCCTTAAAAATGTAAAAACAATACATGTTGATGATTTCTCAGTAATTCACAGTCCCAAGCTGTACAACCACTAGTAACCTCATTTCCTATACACAGAACTACAAAGAAACACTATCTAGATAATTAAATAATACACCTTCTTTATTACTCATTGTCCTTCATTCTGTGTGCAATACTAGTTTTCACCCTGGTGGTTTCTGAAATTGTTAATGTACAATATTTACAGGGCGGAGGGCACAATGCAGTGGGATAGGCCTTCCTCGGGGTGTGAGGGCCTGGGTTCAATCCCTAGCACCAGTGAAAATATTTCTACCACTTCAACTGTTTTCCAGATTCACCCTGAACACACAGATGCTTCCTCCTTCACTCTGGAGGAGAACTGTGCCCAGGGTCACACTGGGAAACACCTGCCCAAAGGCAGAGAGGCAGCAGGCACCCACAGCACGTGCTGTCCTCACACCAGGGAGCTGCTGCACTGGTCACTAATCACAGGGGGTCTCACATGCCTTGGTCAGACTGGGAGCAAATGGCTATTCCTGACTCCCTTCTAAGAGAAAGGCATACGGGTTACTGTAGGCTCTTAGGAGAGAGTGGGAGCTCACATGGAAAATTAAGAAAAACGTCACTGACACCAAACTGAATAATGCTGATTATATCTAGCTTCTTCTAGTCTGGCTGACAGTGGATTCAGAAATACTCAAACACTCAACAGCCACCGCTACCTCTCTGTCCGCTAGCAGCAGAGTGGAAAAGAGCAGAACAGACCCGGCAAGACACTGCCAGCCTCCCGACACACCTGTGTCTTGAGCGTCCTTTCTGTCAGCAGCTGCTTCTCGAACTGTGCTTTCACAGCAGCGGCGCTTATCTCCTCCTCTTGCAGCCTTGCCAGTTCTGAAACAGGCAAATACAGACGTCAGCCTGACAGCTCCAGCACGGCTTCAAGTTCAAAATGACACAACTGCGAATACATACGTTCTTGAGCATCTTTCAATTTGTTATTTAACTCTTCTTTCTCATTGGCGAGATTGGCAACATCACTAGTTAGTGTCCTATTCGTTTCTTCAAGCTAATGAATGAAGGTAGAAAGAAAAAGAAAATCACATCCCAATTACAATATGGAAGTCATGACATCATAATTCAAATTCAAGTCCAGAAGTATTGCTAAGCTTCTTTGTGTCTGATTTTATGGTATTGAGAGGAGAAGGTGTTTTTAAACCAAGAAAAGGAAACATAGCACCATGCACCCTCACTGTGCAGGCTAAACAAATTTAAGAAGAGAGGCTTAGAGCCAGGGATTTAGCTCAGTGGCACTATACCTGCCTCAAAAGGGCAAGGTCCGGAGTTCAATTCCTGGTAGAAAGAAAGAAAGGAAAGAAGAAAGAAAAGAAAGAAAGAAAGAAAAGAAAGAAAAGAAAGAAAGAAAGAAAGAAAGACAGACAGAAAGAAAGAAAGAGAGAGAATGAAAGAAAGGAGGAAAGAAGGAAAGAAAGAGAAAGAAAAAGAAAGAAAGGAAGGAAGGAAGGAAGGAAGGAAGAAAGAAAGGAAAGGAAGGCAGTTTCTTTTACCATGGAGGATAAAAACAGCTGCCTCCCGGGCCAGAGGGTTAGCTCAGTGGTTCTGATGCCTGCCTCGCAAGCGCAAGGTCCTGAGTTCGATCCCCAGTAACCACATATAATGCTGGGCGTGGAGACACGCCCACCAACAATCAACACCGCATACCACAACGCCGGACGTGGTGGGTCATGCCTGTCATCCCAGCACTCAGGAGGTAGAGACAGGAGGATTGCTGAGTTCGAGGCAGCTTGCCTGGGTACCATAGTGAGCTCAGGGCCAGCCTGAACTACAAAGCGAGACCCTGTCTCAAAAAGCAAAAAAAAAAAACAAAAAAAAAAACAGCTGCCTCTCGCATCACCTATCTGCCCTCAGGGAGCTCTGTGTGCTGCAGGCGGACATGCGTCCCATCCAGACACCACAGCAGGGCTGTGATGCAGGTCCACATTGGACCGTCCTGACACTCTTCACTCATCACGTCAGAGTAAAACTGCTGAGGAGGATCTCACTAGTGTAATGGACACTGTAGCCCCATCTTCCAGCACAGCCGTGTACAGATTCATCTATGAATCCACATTTAAGTCTTTGCTATTTACAAACATTTATGCTACTATCAGTGCTGTCCCTGAGTCTCTGTCTCCTTTGCTTGAAGGTGGACTTTCCTGGCACTGTATGTATTTAAAGTTCACTGGAAGCTCCCATACTAGGTACTGCCTAAACATGCTGTATTTTCCACATGTATTTTACAGACCCTAAAAACTGTCACATGCTGAGTTTCACCAGACATTGGGCATGAAAGGAGATCTCAGTGCTCTTTCATCTACCTCTTCCTGAGTGCAGGCAGTGAGGCATTTGTTTCTCTATTTAGGTTTTTTCTTTTGGCCAACTTTTCTTGCAGATAGTCTGGAGACCAATGCCTGGCTTAATAAATATATCACAAACACCTTCTTTCTGACTGTCCTTTATGCTGCCCTCTGCAATATCGAAGTTTCTGAGTGTATTCTAACAGCTTGTATGTTTTAGCTTCCATATTGAGGCTTCTAAGATAGCTAGAACTGCCCTATACAGGTATGGGAGGGATGAAGCTTTATTCCTCCCACATGGAGGCAAGATACTGTGAACACATGGGGTCCCACACTCCTCCTTGCCATGCATTAGCTGCTGGCCTCCACTGGCCCAGGACTCCATCTCTGTCCTGTCACTCTGCACAGCGGGCTGCGCAACCCTGCTCCAATGCACATTCTAGGCTTCCTGTCCATTACCACAGGCGTGAGTCACTGGTAAACCCAGCTACCTGGTATTTGACCTTACTTTGCCATATTCTTTGAGCTGTACTGTCTGAACAGTACAGGCCAAAGCCAGCACATTTTGGGATTCCCAAGACCTGACCCACCCCAGACTCTCACAGTAGCCAGGGCAGCAACTGCAATGCACTCAAGGAGTCAGCAGTTCTCACTTACCGATGCAATGGTGGCATCCTTCTCCGTGAGCTCCTGTTTGTGTCTGGCCATCATCTCTTTGATCTCCAGCTCCTTCATGATCTTCTCCTTTTCCAGATCAGAATACTGCTCTTCAGCAATGGAGCGGGCCAGCTGCTCGGAGTCTGCCTTGGTCAGGGTGATCTCCAGCTGGGCAGCCAAGGAGTCCCTGCAGTGTGGAGACACCAGGCATGAAGCACCCCTGCGTTCGCCTGAGGCTGAGCCTGGGTTTTTGTGTGCTCGGCTCATGCGCCACGATATGCACATGGTTTGTGCCCACTGTGGAGGCCAAGCCCTGGAGGCATTCAGAGAGGGGCAAATGGCCCCAACGAGGCTGTATGCACACTCACCTTTCATCCTGGAGCTCTTGCTTCTTCTGCTGTAATTCTTTACAAAGTTTGGTCTTTTCTTCGCATTCTTCTTTGAGTTCCCTAACTTGGGTTTTATAGAGGGTCTAGACCACAAAGAATACAATAGAAAGAGTAGTTATTGTCAAGGGTATTATTTTCACATTCAAAATATACTCAGAGGCAAAGCTGAGCACACACAAACACTGCCCTAACGCTGAGCGCTGCTGGCCTCCAGAGCAGAGGCCAGTGTAACCGCTGGCCTCTTCCAAGTCATAGGGGCTGAGATGAGGGCCCAAGGGCTGAGTGGAGGGAGGGCCAGGGAAGGTCAGCAGTGACTGCAGAGCTGCCACACAGTTCCCACTGCCTGGTACAGATGGCCAGGGTGAAGGAACAAGCAAACTACCAATTCAGAACAGAAAATTCTATTGACTTAAATACAGAGAAGGGGTGACAATTTCTACTTAACATTTAAAACTGAGCTCAGAAAATATGTTAAAATGAAAATTTAATTTCTTTCATAACGAAGACAAGTTTCACATGTAGTGTAATGTATCGAATTCTACAGTAGAGTGCTTAGAACTGTTTGTTTTTTGAAACAGGGTCTCACTATGGAGCCCAGGCTGGCCTTGACCTTGTGGCAACCCTCCAAGCCTCAGCCTCCTGAGTGTTGGGATTATAAGTATGTGCCACTGTGCAGAGCTAAAATTATTTTTATAGCAATGACAATGATTTGTTACAATTATCTACATTCTTTGTTGTCCAGTACTTTTTATGAGTTGTGTGATGCAAAATACTCCAACCCAAACACTACCTGGCATTTGGGGATCTTTTTTTTCTTTTCAGACAGTCTCACTTTGTAGTTCAGGCTGGCCCTGAACTCACTATTTGGTCCAGGCCAGCCTCGAATGCACAGCAATCCTCCTGCCTCTGGCTCCTGAGTGCTGGGATTATAGAGCACCATGCCCAGCTGGGAATCTGTTTTAAGAAGCATATTTTCCAATGAGTGTGCACAAACTTACAGAGAAATACTGCTCTGCTTCAAGCTGATCTTGCAGCTCTTTCATCTGTCCATCTGTGTCCTGCCGCTCTCTGCGAAAAGAAAGGAGTGCAGGCCCACATGAGTTCTGTACCTGCAACATCAGGCAGCACAGGTGGGTGAGGACCCCACTGTCTTAGCACCCTTGTAGCTCAAAGTTCCTAACACAGCAAATACCATGACATATAACTCTCTGCAAACCCTCACCTTTTGGTATAGGAAGGACTCTGATGCCAGTGTCACATCATACCAACAGCACTGAACTGTGGGCCTCTTAAAGAGACTCTGTGCCAGCCACTGATGCCCCAAGGGAGTCCCTTGGGTCAGGGAAACCCACTATCTTCAGTGAGTGGGAGAGGCTTCAGGGGATCAGGAGCTTTGGATTTATGTTTTACTTTTTAGTTTCCTTGAGACAGGGTCTAGGTGTCTACTCCAGACTGGCCTCAAATTTGCTGTGAGCCCGCCTCAGCCTCTCAAATGCTGAGATCATAGATGTGCACCACCATGCTTAGCTAGGAGCCCAGGTTTTTGTATCTAAATCAGGGGAATGAGTGCACAGATTCGTACAGTGTGAAAATCGACTGAGCTCAAAACTGATAGTTTGTGGACTTTTTCTGCATATTCATTTTAATAGATAGATAGACAGACTGGAAGCTTAATAACCCATTTAAGTGAGGCAGGCGCTGGAACCACTAAGCTAGATCTCTGGCAATAACCCATTTAACTAAGTGAGCTGAGTTGTTATGTTTAAAATTCAGCCAAGCATGGTGATTCATGCCTGTAATCCCGGTACTTGGGAGGCAGAGGCAGGAGGATTGGTGTGAGTTTGAGGCTAGCCTGGACTAAATAGTGAGCTCAGCACCAGCCTGAACTACAAAGCATAACCCTGTCTTTAAAAAAAAAAAAAAAAAAAAGTTTAAAGTCCAGGCTGGCTTATCTATTCATTCATTCTTGTGGAACTGGAGAATGAACTCAGGAGCTCACACTTGCCAGTTAGGTGTTGGCACCACTACACTATATCCCTGGCTCAGGCTTATTTTTAAAACACAAAAATTATATTTATTACAACTCAAAACTAAGGGTGAAAAATCAAGTTGGAGAACAATGCAATTTCTATGAAATAAAAAATAAAATGAAAGTATACAAAAATCCAATCTTGTATGCATATTTACACAGATATACAGGTACTGAGAAGGTCTGGAAGCATAAATGATGAACCAAAATACCTCACTTCTGGAAAAAGGAAAACATCTGTATTCACAGAAACTCTTGTTCTCTCTCTCAGTATAGTTTGTACTTGAGTTACTGTGAGAAAATACTCAAATACCACTTGCATATTTGAAAACTGTATAGTAAGGAAGACTTAGAGAAAGTGGATGACTTAAGTCTAGTGTGTTTAATTTCTGTATTACTTAGGACTTTTTTTTTTTTTTTGAGACAGGGTCTCGTTTTGTAGTTCAGGCTGGCCCTGAGCTCACTATGGAGCCCAGGCAAGCCGCTGCAAACTCAGCAATCCTCCTGTCTCTGCCTCCCAAGTGCTGGGATTACAGGCGTGAGCCACCACGCCCAGCACTGTGGTATGCGGTATTGACTGTTGGTGGGCGTGAGTCTCCACGCCCAGCATTGTATGTGGTTACCGGGGATCGAACTCAGGACCTTGCGGACCTTGCGCTTGTGAGGCAGGTGCCGGAACCACTGAGCTAACCCTCTGGCCCTACTTAGGACTTTTATCTTCATTCCTACTCAACACAATTTGGTTACTTTATTCTTCAGCTTCTAGGTAAAAAGGAAATTATGATTCAATGTCACTTAATCTGTTATTTCTATAATTATTACACAGCAGTATTTCCCTTATATTCCAATTACTTATGCAGCCATTTTACTCCTCTTGCGTGCTCTACTCTCAGGGTAGAAAATGTGTGTGGCTAACATTTGTGCCCCCACAGTGACTGTGACAATGCCTCATATGGGACAGGGATGTGTGCATTCACAGAGCCTTTGTTTAGGGTGTGCAAGATATGGATCAGGGGTGGGAGAACAAAACAGAGACAAATGATCCTTGCCTTTTGAGAACATGCAATCTATTTAGTGGCTCAGATGTCAGACACAAGTGTCTCTGGGGAGTAGTGAATTAAAAAGCAATTAAGAATCAACAGAATCACGTGTACTTAAAGAAACGAATGGACTTTCTACATTGAGGACCATAAATAAGGCGTAAACCACGGGCTATTAGAATAGGACAGGATCACACCCAGAGATCACTAGCTCTGGTATTCACAGTGATGCCGTGGAGAGCAAGTGGCTCTGAACCTGTGTCTCTAGTGCCCAGAGCTCAGCTGCAGGCCAGGGCTTTTACCCCAGGGTTTATAGGGGCTGATGAAATGGATTTGGGGTGTTTCCACATAAATGAAGCTAGAAGACAAGCCTTGTGGATATGAATGCTGACTTTTTGGTTAAATAGGGAAAGGTGAGCTAAAAGTATAAAATTAATACACAGAGGAGAAAAAGACAAAGATGTCTGATTCTTATTCTGATATTTAGTTCTAATGTTGAGTGCGGAAATCTCAGGGCATTGAAGAATCTAGGCTTACCTGGCAACAAACAGATCAGCAGAAAAGAGCGAAATCTTTAGACAACTCTGACCAGCCTTTCTACAAAGCAACACTCTTACTTATGTGTCATGGGCTGTCAGCAACGAGGGTAACACTTCCATCTGGTAGTTAGAGCAGTAACTACCAGTCCCCAGCATTTATTGGGTCCTGAAGAGAATTTTCTCTGCAAGATCTTTAAGTAGGTACCAGTTTTGATTACAGGGTTGCTAACAGGCAAGTGTGGCTCCTCTTGCTAGGTAAGATAGAGCTCAGAGAGGTAAATGTCTTGCCCGGTCCTGGTCAGCGAACACACAGTGGGCTGGGCACTAGGGCTCATGTCCACCTGGACCAAGGGCTTAGTTCTCCCCTCTGTCATTGAGTGGCTAAGTGGGATTCCACAGGATGTCTCATCTAGTGCCAACAGGAAGGACAAGACAGACATCCAGGGTACATTTATTGCATATTTTGAAAGAGTTTTATGTGTTTGGGGTTTTAGTTTATGGTTTTTTTAGATGGGTGTCCCTGTATAGTTCAGGGTGGTCTAGAACTCACTCCGCAGCCCAGGCTAGCCTTGAACTCATGGGAATGCTCCTGCCCCAGCCTCCTGAGTGCTGGGATTACAGGTATGCACTACCGCATCAGGCATATTTTTAAAATTAAGTAGAGTATCAAAGATACCCTATAAAGTGATTAAAACTATGTGGTGCTTTCTTTCTTTTTTTTTTTTTTTTTTTTGCTTTTGAGACAGGGTCTCGTTTTGTAGTTCAGGCTGGCCCTGAGCTCACTATGGTGCCCAGGCAAGCCGCCGTTAACTCAGCAATCCTCCTGTCTCTGCCTCCCGAGTGCTGGGATTACAGGCGTGAGCCACCACGTCCGGCACTTGTGGTGCTTTCTTAAGAGTCAAACACTTGTGAGTCCTAGAAACCAAGGCATACACCAACAGGGCAGAGTGCCTGGCCACCAAGGAAGGCTCCCAGGCAGGCTGGGAAAAGCAATGGGGACCCGCAGGCAGCCTGCTCGGGGACGCACTTGCGGAGCTCGGTATTCTGCTTCTCTAGGCTCAGCTTCATCTCCACCAGGTGGTTGTTCTCCTGCTTCAGCTGCTTCTCCGACATCTTCAGTGTGTTCACCTGCTGTGTCTGCATCTTTAGGTCATTCTGTGTGAGGCAGCGCTTCTGAGTTTCCTGCTCTATCTTTAAAGTCAGGTTTCTTACCTAGAAAAATAAATTACAGGTTTGCTGCTGAGTAAACTATTTTCATTTTTCTGATCAGTGACATTGGCAACAAGTATGATGACAGACTTTTGTCCTTAGGTAACTGATTCACTTCAAAGCAAAATATGTATTTCCAAGAATGTTTTAAATACATCTTAACAGGGAATATTCTTTGAAAATAATTCTGAAATTATTAAACTATGATTCAGTTAATATGTCATCAAAATCCAGTAAAAGCAACAGGCTGACAGGAAAAATGCTAACCGCTTGCCCACCCGCCCACACGGGATTCCTGCAGCCCCACAGCAGCATCCACTCACGTCCTCGCTGAGCACCTCCTTCTGCTGGAGGAGCTCGTGCAGCTTCTGCTGCGCTTGCTTCAGGTCGCAGTCCAGCATGGAGCCCTTCTTCTCCGACTCCAGCAGCAGGTTCTCCACTCTCTGTTTTAAGGCCCGTTCTTCTGAAAGCTTCTTTTCCATTTCTGTCACAGTGATAGGCACATAACCATGACATTACACATGAAAGTAACAGTGAAGATACTGCCCTGAATTCTTTTCTTTTTTCTTCTGTGACAGGGTCTTGTTTTGTAGCCCAGGCAGGCCTCAAACTCATAGTGATCCTCCTGCCTCAGTCTCCTGAGAGCTAGGGTGACAGGTGTTTGCTACCACGTCTGGCATCCCAAAGGGTTTTACCTCAGCAGGCAGGCTTCCCCCCGGCTCTCTGCTCAGCTCCAGGCAGGGCATGCAAAGCAGCTTCTGTAGCTAGTAGGTGGCAGAACTAGGGAGTCCTCACTAATGATCATGTATTTTTTTTTTCTGGTACCAGGGATTGAACTCATAACCTTGTGCTTGCCAGACAGGTTTGTGGCTCCATTGAGCTAATCCCCAGCCCTCACATATGTTTTTAAAAGAAAAAAAGCAAAGTGATATAGGAAATGGAGAAAAAATATGATAAAACATCTAGTAGAATTAGTGGTGACCTATTTTGGGTAGGCTCCCAGGGACTGGACCCATGGAGCAATGAACTCCTCACTCACTCATTCAACAAGGCTTGCCATAGTCAACAAGGCCTCCCTAGTCTGACCGTGACCCCACCCTCCTGCCTCCACCTCCCATGTCCCCAGATTACAGTCCTATGCCACCACACTCAGCTGGACTATCAGTAATCTCAGCTTTGAACTATATTTTATTGTATTTGTCTAATCGATTAAAGTTTTCATCTGCTTTACTAATTAGAGCAAAACCTTGAAGCCCTCCTTCCATCGCACAGTGAACACTAGCACTCACTGCTGAATGATTCCAGGATGCAGTGTTGGTCATCACAAAGGCTCACCTTCTGATACATGGGCCAGTGCCTTGGTACAACCTAATTAGATTCCTTTGCTCTATGCTCCTCATCTAATGCCATCTAGTGCTATCTGGGAAAAATGGAGCCTGTGAATTCCCAGGTTCTGAGGAAGCACTCTGTACACACTACTCACAGTAGACAGCACTTCCAAGCACTGTACATGGACAATGGCAGGACATGCATGAGCCACCAGCATAGCCACTGCCCCGCCACAGAGGACCAGACCACACTGCGCCTATGGCTAGTGACCACATGCAAGTCAGGCTCTCCACCCAAGCAGTGATGCCCAGCAGGAAGACTGCAGGACACAGACCAGGCCCAACTGCCATCGCCAACAGTGAAGTCGAGAGTGCTCGTGTCCAGGTGGAGTCACCATGCACCTACTTGTGCTGAAAGTAACAGTTTGCAAATAACAGCAGCTGTATTATACTGCATCAGTTCTTTCTTCCCAACATACAGGCTCACTTTAAAAATAATCACACAATGTGGCACAGATAAGAGGCAAAAGCAAACAGGTGATGGAGAAATCCCTTGTCTTATTTTGAACAGAGAGGAATGACTGCATTGTTTCTGTCAAATGCATTTGTATTTTACTGCACATAAACTGCACCTTCACAGGAATGACGTGAGCCTCTTCCTAAGCCATGGGTAAAGGCACGTGGCACCCAGGCTGCCTCTCTCCCACCTGACAAGTCTAAGTAAAGTGCTATTTCATTTATCAGCATCCTGAATCCAAACCAGTTTTAGGAAGACATCTATAGCTTTCATTAGACGCAATAATTCAAAGGCTGTTTTTGCTAAGTTATTGACAAATGTCATGTTTCCATATGAAACAAAATTTATGCTCAGGAGTTTTAAAACTCTTGGGAATAGAGTAAAGTACTAATTTATTCTGGAATACAAACCCATTATAATTACAGTTTAGAATCCAAGAAGTTGTCCCAAGACAAAAGCTGGTGTGTAGGAAAGTTAACCATATGGGCTCTGATGTCTAGGGAGTGTCTTCACTATGCCAGGGCCCAAAACACTCACTAGACTGACGCTCCAGTTACAGCAACTGGCACTTCACATCTTCGACCCACATAAACTGGCAACAGTTTTGCAGCACAAACTGACAAAATGCTAAACTAGAATAAATACCCAAGAGAACATCCTCCCGGTTTTTGAGACCCAGAACTTCATATTCTGTAAGTCTATCATTCCTGACACCCTGAAATATTTATTTTTCTGACTTAAAAGTATAGCTGAATAATTTTGTGTTTGGGCCTTAGTACCTTAGAAAGTTTTGTTGATTCAAAGAGGAAAAAAACGTATGCAAAGCTTCCCTGATAGTTTTTCCTCATGTTCCCAATATTTGACAATAAAACATAAACATACTGCAGAACTGAAAAATTTAATACAGAATCAGTTCTCAGGCCAAGGCTGCTGGAAAACTCTCTTTTCAGATACATACCTTTCATGGCTTCTGATTTAGCTTCCTCAATGGATTCATAGATCTTGTTTTTGTCTGCGAGCCGTGCTTTCGTGGCCTTATGCTCAGCTTCTTCCTGCTCGAAGCTCTGCTGGACAACTTTGAGCTGGTATGTCATGTCTATTTCCATGTTGCTCTTTTCCTATGAAGATTTCAAACGGCAGCTATCAACAAAAAGGCTGGTTTGCAATTTCAAATCTGTCAAGATTATTTCTAAACAGGCTCAGCAGGAATGCTCGGCACCCCCTCCTTGCAGATCCACATTTCCTGCAGCAGCCTCTGTGCCCTCTGCTTCTCCAAGCCCTTGCCTCTCTGCACCTGCAGGCTAATGTTCACAGATTGGTGTTGTCTCAGAAAGCGACCTGCAGAGCTTCACTGCCACTTTCTGGGCTCATCCCCAGCTTTCGCTCAGTTAAAGTCACCTGCGCCCTCCACACTGGCTCTCCCCACCCTGCTCCTGTCTGTCCTGATGCTCCTGGTTTCCCAGCTGCCTCAGGTGCTGGCATCTTCTGGCCACAGTACTTCTCCTCCTCCTGTGGTAATCTCTCATACTTCCTGTGACGTTATTTCTCTTTTTTTGCAGTAGTGGGGATAGAACTTAGGATGAGCTACATTCCTACCCCTCCTGTGGTATGTTTCTAATATTTAATCTTTCTCTTCACTATATTAAAACGAGACTAAAAACCCTCAACATCTTCCACTGTTCACCTGTAGCTCTCACATCAGGGTCTTGTTTTAAGTGAAATCATATTTACTATTTTTAAATTTTTTGTGGTACCAGGAATTGAATTTGGGCCCTTGTGCTTCTAAGGTAGGTTGCAGTACCACTTGAGCTGAATTCTTGGCCCTACTTTTCTATATATACCACCAGGAATTTTTTTTTTTTGAGACAGGCTCTAGTTACACATTCCAGAATTAGTTATACATTCCTTGAATTTACTATGTATTCTAGGTTAGCCCAGAACTTATGGAGATCCTACTGCCTCAGCTTCCTGGGTGCTGGGATTACAGGCGTCAATTATGCTTGGCTACTACCAGGATTTTCTAATTTTTTGATTTGTATAGTTCACATCACAAAACATAGGTATTTGTCTTTTTTCAAATGAAATCTTTAACAGTGAAAATGACTTCAAACTACACAAGCCACTACCAGAAGCATCCACTTTGCTCTGATAATGGCTACTCTATCCAGTCTCCTCCCAGGTGGCCCTTCTATACCTGTGGTTCACCTTCCTCCCCAGCACTGAACTATCTCTAGCTGCAACCACCATGGCTACCGCCTTGCAGACATTCTAACGTGGACATCCCAAAAGGACTTCACAATTAAGAGAGCTGAGACAGATTTGCTGCTCCTGCCTCTGAACAAGCTAATTTCCCTTTACTCTTCATCCAATGGCATCATCACATTTCTTTTCATTGCCTACAAACTAAGTCCTTATAATCTACTACTCATAATCTACAACCAAGTCTAACAAGAGAGTCCATCACTATGTGAAAATATTCCAGTTGGTGATTTTTCTTAGTTTAGAATTACTTTTCTCATCTGAAATTCTGTGATTTTCTAACACAAAAAATGTAAAGTTGACCATGTTTTACCTTTTCCAAATCAGTAAGCTTCTCCTGCAGTTGTCGCTTCTCCAGTTCTAGTTTGGCTAGTAAGATTTTGCCATTCTTTAAATCTTCTTCTAGGCCAGATATCCTACCTAAAGATTATGACACTTTTTAAAAACAATCTACTCACAACATTATATACATTCATTAACAGCAAAAAATGTGGAAGCCCTCTTCTACTTTGGAGCTCTTCTCTGTCAGTAAATGCTTCCTACTTATTGGTATAGTGCTTTGTAATTAATTCAGCTGGAAGCCAATCTACCACCTATGGGGCCTGATATTTAAAGTCCTACTATTTGAATGTGCACCTTTCATAAAACTTTCTGCCAATACACCTCTGATGTTCTAACTCTACCTAACATGGCACTACACTCAGAAATATGCTACTACAGCACTGTTACCCATAATAGGAAGTTATTCCTGAAATACAAATTATCAAGACAATTTCAAGCACAATCTGTACTTTATACCTTGTAAGTCATTAATGATCTCCGATCCATGAGTCCGGTCCCTCCTTTCCGACTCTAGAGCAGACTGAAGATTGATAAATTCCTTTTCCAGTTTTAATCTGGCAGTTTCTAGCAAGCAGTTTTTATCTTGCAGATCTCTGTTGTTGGATTCCAGCTGCTGAATCTGTTTGGAACTTTCCGCCTGAGTCTTTCTCAACCGGGCCGCAGTATCAGATTCTGTTCGCAGCAAAGCATTTGTTTCATCCAGCTGTTATTTCATTCAAAAGCAAATAAACAGAGTGGTTACAATGGAAACCCATAGGTTTTTTTTTTTAACCCCATCATAAACTATTTAAAATAAACAGCAACCTAAAAACGTTCCTTAATGGGCCGGAGGGTTAGCTCAGTGGTTCCGGCGCCTGCCTCGCAAGCACAAGATCCTGAGTTTGATCCCCGGTAACCACATACAATGCTGGGCGTGGAGACTCACGCCCACCAGCAATCAATACCACATACCACAGTGCCAGGCATGGTGGCTCACGCCTGTAATCCCAGCACTCGGGAGGCAGAGACAGGAGGATTACTGAGTTTGAGGCTTGCCTGGGCTACATAGTGAGCTCAGAGCCAGCCTGAACTACAAAGCGAGACCCTGTCTCAAAAAACAAAACAAAACAAAAGGATATCCCTCTAAAACTAGAGTAAGCTGAGCCAGGGATGTAGCTCAGTGGTGCCACACCTAGGGTGAGATACTGAGTTTGATCCTCAGTACCAAGAGAAAAGAACACCCAAACTAGAACCAAGACCTTCTGACCACTGCGAATGAAGCTCTGGTTAAAGCAGTCATGAATCAAGCACCACACCTGTCTCCAACTGAGAGGAACCTACTTGTCTCTGCAGCTGGTTCACTTTCTCAGTAGATATTTGAGAGTTCTGATTTCTTTTTTTCAAATCTTCAAGTTGATCTTTTAAGCTGTTAACTACAACAAAAAGGATTTCAGTGCAAGCTCTAACACAATACATAATCATATTTTTCTTGACAAGTGTTTAATATTCTACACCACAAACCATCATTTTCCAAATTTCGTTTCTTGTCTGCTTCATGATCAGCTTTCCTCTGATATTCTGCGTTTTTGTGCTGAAGAAGTGCTTTTTCTCTTTCTAATTGTCTTAATAATGATTCCGTATTTTTTCTTAAGGAAATCTGAAATAAGGCTAAACATTATTATCAAAGGAATGCATATAAATTAAGTCAAAATAAAATACTTGTCATTTCAGATAAAAGGTCTAAAAAAACCTACTAGTTTTGTTAAAAATACATTTTTAATGTTTGTAAGATAGCACAGTACACTACTCTTAAATAATCAAAATTGTATGTGTTTTGTTTAGTACTGAAGTCAAACTTCCTATAACTACTGAACCATTAATGCCTAATCCTAATGGTCTAAAATGTTACGAACAACAATTAGTCACTTTCTGCATCTAAGAGTGCTACTAACCATAACACAAACTCAACTTTTACTTCAAATATCTACACATAGAAACCTCTATAAGTCAAACATCAAAGGTTTTCCAACAATACTACTAATAAGGCCAAGGGGGGGCTCAGTGCTACAGCATGTGCCCAGCACATACGAAGCCCAAAGGTCAATACCCAGCACTGAGGGGAAATAAGCTAATCAAAGAGTAGAGCAGCTTTACCTCTTCTTCTAGCTCTTTTGCTGTTTTCTCTAGGCGAGTATTAATAGATCTAAAGAATTAAAGAAAAGGGTAAATAGAGTGAGTCTAATTTATGATAAAAACCATAGTGTATGAATTCTAAATATTTATAAATTACTTTGCACCACTCAGTTAATAAAATGTTTAAACATAAATTTGAAAACACAGTATCTGTCTACAATACGTACTTGCACTTCTGCTCTAGCTCCTCTTTGGCTTGTAGCTCATTGTTAAAGCGTTCTTCTAAGTTATACAGTTTTTTCTGAATCTGTCAAAAAAACAAGAAATTACATCCCGGTCATAGTTACAGATGAGACGCTTATAGAAAATAATACTAAGCTTCTTCTATGATGGTGTGGTATGTATACCCACCCAACGTGACTTTTATAAACAGGAACATGGCCCTCCTGCCTTCTCTCCACCACACCACATGTGACACATCTGCCTGAACAAATTCACACAGAGATGGGAAGCTTGCTCCTGCTTGGGCAAAATTCTTGGAGGACACCAAGTTTCAAACTCCATTATAAATAAAGGAGACTTCTTCCATTGCTTTTCTATAGACTATACTTAAAAATATCACCACACTGGTGTTGTTCATGAGATAAAAGGTTTATGGCTGAAGGAAATATTCAGATATGCAGGCATAGTGACACTGAGCTACATCCCCAGCCCTACTGTTTCCTCTTTAAAGGGTTTAACTTAAGAAGTGCTGTCTCACTAACCCTAAAAAAAGCCAAAGAAGCCAGGCGTGGTGGTTCATGCCTGTAATCTCAGCACTTGGGAGGCAGAGACAGGAGGATTGCTGAGTTCGAGGCTTGCCTGGGCTACATAGTGAGCTCAGGGCCAGCCTGGACTACAAAGTGAGACCCTGTCTCCAAAAAACAAGAAACAAAACAAAACAAAAAAAGCCAAAGAAGATAGCAGCACTGTATTCACTTGCTAATGAAGGTGCAATACCCAGCTCAGGACAGGATAAATAGTAAGTGGCGGTGCCAAAATCAACACAGGTCTTTGGACCCCATATCTGGTGTTCTTTCCTCTACTCTTCCTCATAATGATGATTTCCTTTCTCCTAAGGAAACTCCACTGTGGCATCATGAGGTCAGAAAATCCAGACTAAAGATTCAGTTGGGTTCAGCTAATTCTGCTGTGCTGCATTCACCTAAGCATACTTGTCACTACATGTGCAAGACTCACCACCCACATCCACCCTCACCAGGTATAAACACAGGACACACAGCTCAAAGAGGGTTCACAGGAACAGTAACAAAGGGATACTTGGCAGAAAAAAGGCCGGAACTTCTCTCTTGGGTAGACGCATCTCTCCAAATGGAAGATGAACTGTGACTGCATTAAAACATTTCTATGGGGATGACTTTTTCTCAGTGTTTCAACATATTTGGTAACATACCTCTTGACTTTCCTATTAAAAAAAGAAAACATTAAAATGTTTATGTACTTTAAAATTTTAATGTAATAAAACAGATATTAATAAAGAAAACGCTATTCTTCTAAGAAAAAACAATTTCATAACAAAATAATTGGAGAATAACAATGACATATACACTATGTATCATGATCTTTTCTGTGCTTCAAAGAGTATGAACATTTACTGGGGAATGGCATCTCCTGAGGCAGGATGGGGTCCACAAGGACTGCCCCCTCACAATCTCCAAAGAGCTGCCAAAGCATTGCTCAGAGTACAAGCCACAGACAGAAAAAGATTGTCTTACAAAGAAGAAACAAACAAAAAGAAGGATAAAATTTCCTTTTCAACGAAGAAAACAATCTTGTAGTATATATAAAAAGCAAAATAGAAGATAAATAAGTAGAGAGTAGTTCAAATACTATAAATCCCCAAATTATTCTGTTGTAAAATATTTTAAGATGTAGTCTGTTATGTATTAGAACAACCTTAAAACAAACCACACTGAAATTACTTTCCTTTTTAAATTTTTCATAAGAAAAAATGTCTCGTATTGTTGTGTATGTATGTGTGTGTGTGTGTGAGAGAGAGAGAGAGAGAGAGAGAGAGAGAGAGAGAGAGAGAGAGAGAGAGAGAGAGAGAGAGATTTAGCTTTGTATTCGATCCAAATTATAGTGGCCCCAAATACTTTAATAGTGTAAAATACTTGAACAGTGTGAAAAAAATTATCCCTTAAAGAATACATTCTAAATGGAACTCAGAATTTTAATCTCTCCCCTCCTTCTGTAGCTAATAGCTTAGTATCTGCATCCTCACTTCTGCCACCGGGGATCGAACTCAGGACCCTGTGCTTGCCAGGCACAGTGCCCCTGAGATACATCTCTGGTTCCTTTTTTTTTTTTAATGGTTACGAAGTTTCACATTTATTAAAAGTAGGAAAGAACAGAAGGATAGGGAAAATGGGCTCTGAAGAATAAGTTTGGGAAGAAAAAATAAATATAAAAATGCACCCAAGAGTGTAGGGTAGCCTACCATCAAAAGCCCTGTTAGTCTAGTATTGTACTCTTTTACAGCTAAGATCATAACATTTCTAACTGGCATCGCAGCATCTGCACATAGTGCTGCTCGGCTAAGCCCAGCGCCATGTGGGAGCCACCTGTGCAATACACAGCGCCCCATAGACAGCAGCACGATTCCATGCTAATGTGCACTGCACCAGGGACGCTGTCTTGTGATGTAAAGAGCAACGTCAAATGAAAGCTTTTAAAATTGGGCATCACTGAGTTTTTTTTTTTCTTTTTTTTTTTTGCGGTACCAGGAATTGAACTTGGGCCCTTATGCTTCCAAAGTAGGCGCAGTACCACTTGAGCTAAATCCCTGGCCCAAGTTTTTCTTTTTTTGAGACAGGGTGTCACTTTGTAGTTCAGGCTGGCCCTAAGCTCACTATGTAGCTCAAGCAAGCCTTGAACTCAATCACTAAATTTTTGAACACATGCCTAAAGGAATGAGTACTGTCAAAGTATACACGTACTTCATTTTTCCTTGACTGTACTGGGTCACTTTCTCTGCAAGGTGGAGAGTTGCTTAACAACCTAGAAAGAAGGAGGAAAAATAATAACCTTCGCATTTCAATTCAACCTGTTTGTCTTATTCAACCAAGTTATTTGCTGTCTCCTTTTTGTTGTTGTTGTTGTACTTTGAGACAGGGTCTTGTCATGTAGTTCAGACTGGCCCTGAATTCACTATGTAGCCCAGGCTAGCCATGTTGATCCTCCTGCCTCGGCCTCCCAAGTGTGGCTGCCATGCTTGGCTTCAATTTATTCTCAGAATGAAGCACTGAGCACAAAGATTTTCTTTTCATTTTAACATATTAAGATGAAGTAACACTTTGGCCTCTAAACATTCACACTGTTTTCACTATTTAAACTGCTAAACCTCCTTTGCTCTCCTTGTCATATAACCTATTTTAACTGTGCTGGGACTGGAGTCCTTAAGCTATGCTTCATTCTTTACCTCACTTGTGCTTCTGTAACATTATATTCTTCACTACTCCACTGTCTAGAAGGCAACATCTCTCCTCTTTTTCAAAGATAACCCATAATTTCCAGGTCTTAGATAGAAATTACTGTTTTTGTTTTACTGCCAACTTCTCTCAGCTGGGTCCTTTCCCCCTGCCTATAAATATCAAGTAATGAAATAAAATTAAAAGTAATTCAGAGTCTTTTGAATAAACTCAAAGTTTAAACTACTAATCTATAATTTGGTCTCAAAATAACACATCATCCTATAGCTACACTATAAAAACAAATAAAACTTAAACAACATACAAATTGTCTCTATAGTAGGTAAATCCTATAAAGGGCAGCTGATTTCCTACAAAAGCTTTAGGAATTGGGAAGGTCTCGACATCTCCTTTATCATCTTCAATGTCATCGAAGTTGCTGCTGTCTACGTCACTGCTGAGCTCCGGCACTACCGGAGCTGCCGCTGTGAAAAGAAGAGACACAAATTGCTTCACTCATAACTGAAACACAGGATATAAATAACCTCTGTTTTGTGACATATTATTAGTGAAAACCTGATTAATCACATTTTTCAATCATTTTAAAGAATTTAAGTTTTATTGATTTATTACTGTCAGCTTTAAATATGTATTAATCAATAAAGGTATATGATACTATTTTAGGTGCTAAAATTTACAAGAACATGTGTATATATTCTTTATGGCCCTCAGTTTTCTTCCTTCTATTAAGCAGAAGTTTATTTTTTTTTTTTGAGACAGGGTCTCACTTTGTAGTTCAGGCTGGCCCTGAGCTCTCAGCCCAGGCAAGCCTCGAACTCAGCAATCCTCCTGTCTCTGCCTCCTGAGTGCTGGGATTACAGGCATGAGCCACTACGCCTGGCAAGCAGAAGTATTTTTTAATCTTATAATGAATGTGTGCTCTCATGTGCATGAATTTTTTTCTCTACTTATATTAAAAATTAATTAGTTTTACCAGAGTATGTTCTCCATAATTATCAATTCAAATGCATTAAAATTAAAGGATTATATTTGACCCACTGTCAAACTAGAGATCCACAATGCTTCACTTCAAAAATAAATGAATGTCCTGTTTACTGTAAAAGAAGTGGGAAATACTGCTAATCTATACACATCAGCTTAATTATAAACACTGCTACAGAAAAAAATTTGAAAGAAAAATCTCCCAATTTAAAAATGAGTTAGCATCAAGTATATCAAACATGCCTGTTACATCAAAAAAGGAGTCTGTTTTTAAAAAAAGAGTCAGTTTGTGAGATTTTAAATGGGATGGAATGGAAGTATTTAGATTTAGTGACTTACTCTCTCTTATGTTATCCCAATTCCACTGATCGTTCTTAAAGAAAGGATGCTGTTTGATTTCTTCTACCCCATTTCTCCCAAGGCGTACCTCCCTAAACAATGCAATCAGAGATCATAAAAATAATGAAAAAATAAAATATTAGCTCAACAGTTTAACCGTAAGAATCATATATAAATTAAAATATTATTCAAAGCTCCAGCTTAAATGTTTTTCAAAGCAGACAATCCCAGTTGTACAGAGTGTGATCTCTGTGAGTGGACTGAAAAGACACTGATGCTATATAGTGAGCACTGTGGAAAGTGAAGTATGTTTCCACCTGGAGTCTGAGTCAGATGAAAAGTGATACTTTCCAGTATGAAATTTCCCTGTGCGCTCCAAGCTGCAGCTTCCAGGAGAGCTGAAAAACGAGGCTGGCACTAGGTAGAGAGCTAATATGGTATTAAGATGCCTCCCTTTCTTAAAAAGAATTCACACATTAAGTTTGGATCTGCTCCCATTTCCTTTGATTATCTCCTTCCTTCCCTCCTTTCCTCTCTCCCTTTCTCCCTCCCTTCCTCCATCCATACCTCTGGGTTAGGGATGTGGTCGACTGCTCGATAGTTTGCCTAGCATACCTGCAGCCCTGGGTTATATTCCCAGCATCAGAAAAAAACAAAATTACGTATTGGGCTGGGGATATAGCTCAAGTGGTACCACACTTACCTTGGAAACAAAACTATGCATTTGCTCAGGTGTGTTCCTAAACAAGAAAACCTGTCATCTCCTGGCCACATTTATGGTATTATAGTGTTATCTGTTTCCCACCTCTAATTCTGTAAATCTAAATTCGTTAGACTGTAGCCCCCCCAACTGCTGAAATGCATCTTCCCTGGATAATACTTCTTTCATGAACACTCTTTGCACCTTCCTTACTCTGTGGGATTAAATCTGGGCGCTGCATAGGCAGGTGTGCCACAATTGAGCTACACTCCCAACCCATTTCACTAGACAGGGGCTACTAAAGAGCCCAGGCTGGGCTTGACTTTGGGGTTTCCTGCCTCAGGCTCCCTAGCAGCTGGAATTAAAGGTACATACCACCATGTCTGGTTACCCCTATTTTATCCCTATCAACCCTACTTAGCCTCCAAATTATATATTCTACAGGTTATACTTTGATTTGATCACTATGGATCATTAATTACATAATCAGCAAATTTTAAAGTTTTATTCCACAAATAATTGATAAACACAGTTTTTCTTTCTAATAAAGATAAAATAACTTTTGCCGGGCATGGTGGCATGCACCTGTAGTCCCAGCCACTTGGGAGGCTAAGGTGGGAGGATCACTTAAGTTCAGTGTTCTGGGCTGCAGTGCACTATGCCGATCAGGTGTCTGCACTAAGTTTGGCATCAATATGGTGACCTTCCGGTAGCAGAGGACCACCAGGTTACCTAAGGAGGGGTGAACCGGCCCAGGTTGGAAATGGAGCAGGTCAAAGATAAAGTAACTTCTGTGGCCTCCCTCTTGTAGACAAAATTTAAAAATTCATAATATTCCATTTGAAGAGAGAAAACCAATTATTATAGATAGAAATATAAAGTGATATGATTTCTTTGAGAGTCAATTTTGCAAAGCAACTTAAAAACATGTAACCCAAAATTCTAGTGACTACTGCCTGCTTCAGAGGTGTGCAAATTAAATGTGGGAGCAGTCACTGTGGCACCAACAGCATTATTGCCAGGTGATGAGATGTGGCCTTAAAGAGCATGTGGCGAGCAGACCATTGGCCAAGATTACAGTGCATGGACTGCAGGGCAGGCGCCCTCTTGGCCCTCTGGCCCTTGCACAGCTTCCATTACAGCCAATGAACACAAGAGAACCAAGTAGAAAGACCAAAGCCAGAAAATCTTCTAACTTCCTAGCTTCTTTTTGAGTCACGTTTTCATATCTTTGTTCATCTATTTTGTTTTTTAAAATACAGAGTTTCCAGGACAGGGTTGTTCGTTTAAGATCCATATGAATGACCTGGAAGCAGGGACCCCTATATCAAACATAGTTTTGTTTTGTTTTTGAGACAGGGTCTCGGTTTGTAGTTTAGGCTGGCTCTGAGCTCACTATGTAGCCCAGGCAAGCCTCAAACTCAGCAATTCTCCTGTCTCTGCCTCCCAAGTGCTGGGATTACAGGCGTGAGCCACCACGCCCAGCTTCAAACATAGTTTTTATGATTATGAACTGTTATATGTTAACTCAAACTGTTCTTTCAAAAGTTGTATAATCAAGAGTAATAAGGATTAACTACTTTGAGGGTAAATAATACAAACATTTTTCTTTCAAATGCATTCTTTTACTGAGTTCTGACTTTTTTTTAGACATGAGGATTATGATTAGAGTTAGATTACAATAGAGCTGTGCACAGAAAAAGGTGAGGCAACCCAATGCCAGGCTTAGCAGTAGAAAAAGGTCAGCCCTGAATAAATGCAACTCAAACAGGGAGAGAGCCTGATATCACACATCAACACAGTAACTTTCATTTCAATGAATTTCAAAGCAAAAGGGCTTCTTTACAAAGAAATGTAGTATGTGTTACCTTTCTGTTAAGAAGGCACAGATGAGATTTTTTGCAGATTTAGAAATTTCTGCATCTTCAGGAATAGACAGTGAATTTTTATGATCCATAATTTTGCTGTAAGTTCCTACAAGTGAATCTGCATAAAATGGAGTATCTCCTAAAATTCCAAAAACACAAAATACTGGATGTAATAGAAAATACAAGCACAATACTTCCCATCTAATGTCTGACTGTTATACTGGAATGGGTCACACGCACAGAAGACCCAGTGGACAATATCAGAGGCCCCAGTTAAAACCAAAGACACAGGCAAAGACCAGTGATCCCTTAAAAAGATACTAAATCAATGCTAACTGTAGAATTTAGATTTTAAACAGAGGAAAGCTAATAATTTCCTAAGTGGAGGGTCATCAGAATCCCAGATGCCTGAGCTGGAAGTGCTCTTGTGAGACTCCCAAGAGCTGTCACCCAGCCCAGCAGCCATGAGCCCTGAGTGACATCTACAGTTACAGTGGAACTGAAAACATGGAGCATACACGCCAGCCACGAAGCAAGTGTTCACTGTGGTCGGTGGTCACCACAGCAGGTGTGGATCATGCGCCAGCCCAATGGTCGGGTCAGAGCATTTCTAGCTCTTCACATAGGGCGGGTGAGGTACAGAGTGGCCAATGGGGACCTCCTGAGGATGACAAACACAGGCCATCTCCTGAGCAGAGGCACTGAGGCAAGTATAAAGACTGAAAATGCTAAAGGCCCTGTCCCCGTGCCTGGACTCCAAGCAAGAGTGCCCATGAGGCCTCCCCAAAGCAGCCAATCCAACTGCAGAAGGTACACTCCGGGAGCTGCTTGCTATTTGAGGGCACTGAATTCAAGATTCATGTAGCACTGCTTCGTCTAGAAACACGATGATGAGCCTTTCAGAGCTTTCAGTGTTATAAACAGTCTGCCACCACCAGTCCAGCACAAGGAACCTCCTGATGAAATCCATGCCCATCAGCCTTAGCAGGCACCACAGTGGGCTCAGAACACTGCACAGCACAGCCATCTACTGACTGTGCTCAGACCTGAGCACAGCCTCCTTGATGAGCCCAGGCATGTCCTCCAAAGTACCCGATTTTCCATTCTCCATGTCGCTTTTCTCTCTCCCACTTTCAAAAGATTGCTAGATACTCCCTGAGGTCCTGCCATATCACACAGGTGGCTACTAGGGACTGTACAGTGTGTGGAAACTCAGAGTGAGGCCCGAGTCTGTGGAAGTGATTGTGGCAGTAGACAGGGCACAAGGCACTCTCACCAAGGCAGTGCCTTAAGTTCAAAAATGTTCTACTGTGCTCATTATGTAGAGGTGGGATTCACCAACAATTTCTAATTTTTTAGCATCATACAAATTTTGTACTTTCTTTAGGGTCAGCTTCTGGGAAGTAAATTCTATAATCCCAAAAATAAATTCAGGCCTCATGTCCCTGTGCAGGTCAGAAGCTGTGCCACACTTGCTCTCAGAAGCACAGCCAGCTACACAGCCTCCGTCCCAGCCCAGCAATTCAGTCCCTGGCTTCTTTATCTAGAAGATATTTTTGTGACACAGATTTTTTTTTTTTTTGAGACAGGGTCTCGCTTTGTAGTTCAGGCTGGCCCTGAGCTCACTATGGTGCCCAGGCAAGCCGCCACAAACTCAGCAATCCTCCTGTCTCTGCCTCCTGAGTGCTGGGATTACAGGCGTGAGCCACCACGCCAGGCACTGTGGTATGTGGTACTGATTGCTGGTGGGTGTGAGTCTCCATACCCAGCACTGTATGTGGTTTCTGGGGATCGAACTCAGGACCTTGCACTTGCAAGGCAGGTGCTGGAACCACTGAGCTAACCCTCTGGCCCGTGACACAGATATTTTTGATGACTCTAAAATTCTACGGATGTGTAATCTTGGGACCGAAACGTATGTGAAGAAAAAAGTTTTAAAATGTTGAATACTGACTTGGTTAAATTTTAAATTATTAAATTTGGCTGAGTTTTCTGAAACTGAAATATAATAAAAACATATTTATTGTCATAATCAAATGGTCAACTATCATATTTGTGATTCTTTTCACTGGAATTATACATATACAGGCAGTAAACAAAAGAACAGTTTACAAAATCAGTGACCTAACAAAACTGCATACACTGAAGAGAACTTAGTTACCTGTTACTACTGGAACAGACATTAACATTCCTATATGTAAAAGGTGTGACAAATTAACAGTCAGGGAAGCCTTAAAATGCAGGCCCCAAAACTGGAAACCCACTCTTTTTTCTTTTTTCTGAGACAGGGTCTCACTTTGTAGTTCAGGCTGGCCCTGAGCTTACCATGGAGCCCAGGCAAGCCTTGAACTCAGCAATCCTCCTGTCTCTGCCTCCCGAGTGCTGGGATTACAGGCGTGAGCCACCACGGGCAGCACTGTAGTATGTGGTATTGATTGCTGGTGGGCATGAGTCTCCATGCCCAGCATTGTATGTGGTTATCGGTGATCGAGCTCAGGTTCTGGTGTGCTTGTGAGGCAGGCACCAGAACCACTGAACTAACCCTCGGGCCCTGGAAACCCACTCTTGTTGGTCCTTTCTTCACTCAAAAGGCCTGCTGGGGAACTCAATCACTGCCAGATTAATGACAGCAACACTGATTCAAAGTTTCCAGAAATTCCAGTTTAATCCCCTGAGCCCAGGCAACTTTATATTCTTAAATCATTGACTGAACACAAGTGTTATGAAAAGGGCTTTGGAAAAAGAATGGGTTAAAATCTTTACTTACCCACCAGCATTTCAAAAAGGAAAACCCCCACTGACCACCAGTCACACTCTCGCCCGTAATAGCCGTCGCCCCCTTGTGATTTCAGAACCTCAGGTGATATGTAGTCCGGGGTCCCCACCGCTGTGTCACAGTGCACCATGCCTGTCTGGGGAAGCAGCAGAGAGCAGCAGGCTCAGTGTGGAAACACATACATTGACAGGACTCATCCACTTACTACCAGAAGCACAGCGACTACTTCTGCAGCCACCAGAGCCACATGGCTGCCTTGGTAACAGGTATGGGGTAAATGTGGTGTGAACCCACCAAAATGCGAGGGCTGTGGTGGGGTCAGGGATAGGTTTTCACTCTACAACCCAAGAGGCCTCATCCATCAAGGAAGGAAAACATGGGAATCTCTGGGGAGACTGCAAATCAACACCTTCACAGTATTATCTTTAGTTCCTACTTTATAAAGTAATTCTAAGAAGTGCAAAACATGGTTCCAAGCACATACCCTGGGAAAAGGAAAAGAATCCATTGGAGAAAAGAAGCCTGGATGACTGCCAAAGAAACTAAAGCAACTAAGAGCCCTGACAGAGCTGGGGACGTGGCTCAGTGGTGCCTCACCAGCTTGGCAAGTGCAAGGTCCTGAGTTCAATCCCCAGTACCAAAGGAAAAATAAAAAGAGAAAGAGAGAGCTAACAGCCCCAGGGTCTAGTGGTTGTATAAGTAAATGGTTCTTATTCTATTCAGAAAAGCTATTGAGAAAATAGATTTAGCACTGAAATTGAAAGATCTTGAAAATTTGAAAGTTATACTTCTAAGCTATGTATTAGAAATATATAGATGTGGTATCAACATACTCGGCTAAATGATAAAACTCCCTAACTGTATTAACCTGCATCCTTCTGACACATGTAAGTTCCACAAGGGCTGGGTGTGTGGGCAAGTGCATCAGCCGTGGCACAGAACTGAATGATGTGCTTCACCTGGGCTCTGTCCACCTGGCAGGGACTGACATACATGTGGAAATGCCCTTCCTCACTTCTTCCTGCCCAACAGAGACTGTGCCCCCCCCCACTTCTCACAAGGAAGCTATTAAAAATGGCTAATTGCTGAGTATTATTTGCCTGGGAAAAGGAAGTCCAATTGGTTCTGTAAACACGACTAATGTAGATGAGTTTACTTAGGTGCTATAAAAACATCTTAAGCATGGGAATTTAATTTTTTTTTTTTGAGACAGGGTCTCGCTTTGTAGTTCAGGCTGGCCCTGAGCTCACTATGGTGCC